>JH431584.1:22734-136920 GCA_000239455.1 Strigamia maritima
CTGCTGCTGAATCATCACTGCTTATACTCGATTGGGTGTCACTGGCAAAGACTGCACCGCGAGTCGTCGCTTCAACAGATTGCGCTTGAACTGAATCAAAGTTAGATGCACATTTGGCAATAGGCGAGGCGAAATGTTGTCTAAATAGTGTTGGACTTGACATTTTTATTGGATTTGCTCGTTGAGAACCCAAACTAAAAGCTGGCGCTGAAGTGTGATTGCCACCAAACACAGGAGCTGGCATTGAAAATAGACTGCCACCACCAACCGGAAGCGGAGGCGGAGGCATTGCAAATGAATTAACAGCCCTAAATGTAGGAGATTTATGTAGGTGGTTTATTGGCCCACCACCAAAATAAGGCGTACGCGGAGGCGAAGACGCCGACATTGCAAATGAATTAACAAATTTAAGAGCTGTAATATCGCTAAACGTAGGAGCCGGCTTTGGTGCTGCACGAGGACCACCACCACCACCATACATAGGAACTGTAATATCGCTAAACATAGGAGCCGGCTTTGGTGCTGCACGAGGACCACCACCACCATACATAGGAACTGTAATATCGCCAAACGTAGGAGCCGGCTTTGGTGCTGCACGAGGACCACCACCACCATACATAGGAACTCGTTCGAACATTCCTTCAGTGCGCATAAACGATTTAGCAGGTGTAGAAGACAAGCACTGAGCAAACTGTGCATTCTGGGAACATAAAGTCTGTACAGAAGGTAAATTATCAACAACATCTAAAGCAAACGTCTTGATTGGCTCATTACGTTTTTCTTCATTCTGGTCATCGTACAATAAATAAGTCAGTTCATCCACCGACTCTTTTTGCGCCAACTCTTGAAACGAAATTTGCAGTCTTCCAACAGATGAACTATCATTTTCGTCAATGGCTACAAAAGATGTAAACGGCGTAACGATCGAATACGATTTGCCCAATTCTACGAGCGTTGACTTCAAACTTCGTTTGGCCGATTCGTGTTCCGTCCTGTCTGCATCCAATGCTCCCGATTCCCAATCTCGAACCAATGCCCGAACTGCTAAACGGTGTATGATTTTACCACGCGATTTTGACGATTCGTAAGAAGACACGACCGTGCTCATCTCGCGCCCGCCCGGCACCCTGGCTTTTAGGACGGCCATTAGAGTCGAAGCGTCTTTCAAAATCCCGTAAACGATCAAACGCGATCCGTTGAAAAGCGTCATAATATTTCTAGGCGCTTGAATCAAAGTGGATTTCTTGTTTTCATCGAAGATTTGCCACTCAACAAAGATGTCGGTAAGTACGGGCATTTCCACTTTGCGCATCAATCGTTCGATTTTATCCATCCAACTGGATTTCGCGGCGCGAACGTCGAAAGTTTCAAAATCGCCCGCGCCAAGTTTGGCCAAACTCTTCATCAAATGGCGATTCGGCGACGCCCCAACGGCCAATGTAAATATCCTCGCCGATCCATTTTGAACGCAGTTCGAACGAATCGAATCCAAAAGAATTTCACAGTTGTCATTTAAATGTCCATCGCTTATGAATAAGACATTTCGCGTAATGTCCGGTGAAGGTCCGAGTAAAAAATTTGACCTGAATATCGACTTTGCGAACGAATCGCCTTTGGTCGGTTTAAGCTTCGATATGAAGTGTTTGGCTTCTTCCACCATCTCCAAATTGTAGGACAAACAATCGGGGAAAAGTTCTTCGTACGTACTACCGAACGAAACGACATTGAAGGCGCATTGGTGAGACAAATTACGAAGGCACAGCAACGCCAACTTCTGCGCACTCGCGAATGCGTTTTGCATCGAGTTGGACGCGTCCAGAATCAAAACAACTTGACTTTTTATTCCTTGCATTTCACCGGTTTCAAACTCTGGATAAAACGTGAGCATGCAAGCTTGTGTCCCTTTTTCTTCGTCTTCCTCGGTCCACATGCGAGGGCAGTGGATTTCCCTCAATGTAATAAGTAATTGAAAGCCTCTTTCGTCAAATTGCTGGTTTTCGGCCATTTTAACCGTCGCAACTGTATCGGTTTTCTTCACTTTAATGTGATGAGTGGATGAGGTCACGCAGCGGATATCGTACGGCATTTCCAACGACAACTCTAGAGATGTTTTCACTTCGGAGATGTTCACGGCAGCTACGTCACATTTCTCCGTCCGATGGGAACACACGGCCGCCGGAAGTCGAAAACTGATGGAATCCCCTTCGAGGTCCAATTCGGTGACGTAAGTGATTTTGATCAGAACCGTCGACTTTGGTTGTATGTTGCCGACACTTATGGAAAACAAGTCCGGACTGATTTGATCCATAAGCAACGCACTTTTCCCAGCACTGACTGCCAGTCGGTAGTCTTTGAGCGCCTTCTCCTTTTCGTCCACTCTCCCAATCACGTGGCGTCCATTTAGAAAAGCCTCGAAGTTACAAACGGCCGCCATTTCATCTACGGGGAAATAATATTTAGCTTCGATCGCGTTTGAAGTCTCGTTCGAGTATTCTTGGAGAACGATAACTTGAGCTGCCAAATCGAATAGTTTTCCGTGTATCGATACATTTTTCAAAACGACTTTGCCTTCTCCTTTAACCGGTTGCAGTCCCATCTTCATTTCCGCTTGGCTCGCGTGTAAAATATCATCAACATCCACAAAGGCCACTTCGCCATCTTGCTCCTCTATTTCTCCGCTCTTCATCTTTTCCTCTTTCGCGTAAACTTCCGCCGGAGTGATCGATACCTCGTCACCTTTAAGCTGAAATTCCACCACGTAAGAAATTCTCTGCTGTTTTTGATCGTAAATGACAAACTCGTCTTTATCGAAATGAGATCCGTCCCCTTTGGCACCGTGGACACTGTCGAATCCTTGCGGTGGTTTTTTCAAATGAGGCATTTTCTCGCACGTTTCGTAAGTCATTCCCAGAGCCACTTGATGAATGAGTAGCAGTCTCGTGCCACTAACATCGCTGGGAATTGCATACTTTAACAAGCTGTCGACATCGCTCGCAAAATACAATCCTAATCCCAAATCCAATCCCGTATCTTCATTCGAATCGCCGTTACTTCTCGGCAAGAGCAGACCACGTGATAATATGCTGACAATATTCGAGTAAGAAGTGCCGTGAAACAGCATCTGGTCATTACCGATGTCATTTCTATACGCTTCGTCCTCCTCGGCTCTGTTCGTACGGTAAGCGTTTTTAATAAGGATGTTTGGTTCAGCAATAATTTTTTGGATTTTCTTGTAATCGCTCGATCCGGTTTCTACGTATTCGATGCCACATCGCAATGCGCGATATTTCGACTCGTACTCGGTGTTTTTGCTCGCCGATAATTCCGATAGATTTTTCCTGTCCCGAATTAATTGTACGATGTTAAATTCTTCGAGGACTTTCTTTCGATTATTTTTCAAGGATTGAAAACCACAACGGCTAATTTCCTTAAAATATGTGGTGGTTAGGTTCTCTGCAGTTTTGTCAATGTCCAAAAGATATCCCGCAGCCTTTTCGATCTGGTCCGATGAAATATCCTTCCAATCACACGACAATTCCTCTTCTAATTTCTTCTCGGCTTCGTTCCAGATTAAATTGACGAAATGTTGGGTGCCCGAATCGAAAGGAACCGCACACGTGAACCATTCTCTGGCTGCAAGTTGATCCGAACCCAAATGGAAGGAACAAACTTCGGGAAATCGAGTCTTCTTTTTCATCGAATGGGGCGGCTTGGAAAATTGTTTCCATAAATTTGTATAAGTATTCAATGCGACATCGGACGTGGGAAAATAACGGCATTCTTTACTTCCGGATATTGATGGTAAATAACCTTGATGAAGAAATAGACAAAATCGATGCGAGTCGTCATTATTATTTTTCTTCCCGTCTTTGACGTGTAATTCGATCAAAGCGAAGGGAGTTCCCTGAGTCTTCGCTTTGCCGGTAAACAAAACCGTTTTTATGATTTGATGCGAATTTTCGTGAAAATTTGGCCCATTTTCATCTTTATATTTCCACGTCTTCACTTTCCCACTTCTTTCCTTCGTTTTATTTGTTTTCTCGAAGGTGTTTTGATTCAGTTGAATTTTTCCTTTTTCCAACCACGAGACCGGCTGATCCTCCGCTGCTGTTTTCTTCCGTAAGTACTCGGTGCAGTCGAGCAACTGTCCATTGTCTAAACAGGCATCGATAAAATCTTCTTTTACGACCGGTATGTTGTATTTATTAGCTGTGGTGGTTTTAAACGACTCGAATTCATCAGCTGATTGCGACAGCACAACAACGTAATCACTATTTTTGGTTACGATGTACGAAATGACACCGTTGTGCTTAGTGATTTTTTCCCGCAGATTATTCTTCGATTTCACATTGGCTGTGGCAGCGAAATCTAGCACGAATTGCTTTCCTTGAAAAACATCACTGAGGATAGTCATGTTAGCTCGCTGTGTATTTGAAAGGAAGGAAATGAGTAATTGAGAAATTGTCATCAATTTTTACAAGTTAAGGATAAATATTTGTATTAAAATTAGGAAACATACTACCTTTTCCTTGTTTGAACCTGTAATTTCAATTGCTATCGCTGATAAAAGTTGTATCAATAAGAAACAACCCGAATGGCGTAATATCTTTTTTAGCCGCTTGTTTTTGCTGCCAGCTGGCGGCTGATCCAGCAACTGTTATTTTGATAAAATTTTAAATTTATTTAAATTTTAAATTTTAATAATCTGTTTTTTCTGGTTTTATTTTTTTCGTGATAGATTACACAACCTTGAAATGGTTCATTGATTATTTTTTTAGTATAAAATGTTTTTTTTTATTATTATTTATTGAGGAAAAACCCAATAAATATAAATTGTGGTTAAACTTCTATTTAACAAAAAAAATCTACACCTACTAAACTAAGTGTTAAAAAGCGTGTTAGGTTATTGTATCGATTCTAACTTAATGTTTTTTTATTTTTTTTAATGTCAGATAATGATCACCTTAATAATAAAAACGGTCAGCAGCGTTAAATTGGCTACGGAAGGACAGGACAGTTAGATCAAGGTTAATTTCTGATACCTGGCGAATTGAATTAAACTTTGGCTTTTGCTTTGGAAAAACTCCACTTTTCCATTGACCGCGGCCAAAGTTGGCAGGTGGAATTTGTTGCATTGATGACTGTCAACTTCTCCTCGTCAAACTTGATGCAAACAAATGGAAGTGAAAATTCAACAAGAGACAGTCGCACCCGCCCTAGTCCCATCAGGCAGTCTTACGGTAAGTAGTCGAAAGAAAGAATAATTAATACAAGTATATAGATTGTATAGATATAGATATATTACAATTTTCTGACAAGAAAAATTTCATCAACAAATTTCGTCACAACCAAGAGATATACTTTTTTTCACTAACCTTTGCAATATACATTTTCTAAACATTTTCTTATTTCTCACATCAAATTCAAACATTCCAAGAATAACATAAGATCAGTTCGACCAATTCCGAAATTAGCAGACACCATAAAACTCGCCGAAGTGTTTTATCCAAAAAAGAGGAATTCCGTGTGTAGAGGTAAAACTAATTTTAAGTTTTATATCAATTGAGGCTTGTACAGGTTTCGAAATTATTGCATTGTGAATGTTAGTTTAGATTCTGGATGTCTTCTGGTATGAATTGATGGAGATCAAGAAATACCTTACTTCGTTTTATTTTCAAAGTTATTTTTATTCTACAACATAAGTACATAGAATTATTTTCCAATTATTTGTTACAATAGAATACCACTATTGATTTTAACGTCAAGTTAATACATTTTTAATAATATTTATTTCAAACATGCTACGATCACTTTACTGTTTCAAAATTAATTAAAACGCACAATATAAACATAAATAATTTTTATTGAAACTAGAAAAGACACTCTTTGCTCGGCGGGGAACATCGAATGTAATGTCGGCTTCGCTGCTGAGCGTAAGTGCGCAACCGCTGGATGCAGATACAGCCATGGTAAATTTGATCAATTTAAACACAAAGTATGACATTGATATCCAATTTTTATTTAATAACAGAGTTTAAGAGAAATGTTATTTGGGTCCGCAGCAACTCGACCCGATTGGCTTAAAAGTGGATTCGCATTTAAAGAGCCGAATAAGTTATTAGCTTATGGTTTTAAACCGCAAAAAGTATCGAATTAAATTATTTTTATTAATAATAAACATATTTGAAAACTTAAATTTTTTTTTGCAGAATAATACACGCGCATTAATCGTTTGTGTTAATGCGCACATTATAAAATATTTGCTTTTTAAATTAAAATATCATCAAAAGTGTCATTTTGAAGTGTGAGTAGGAAATTAATATTTTTCCTTTTGAATGTACTTCAAAATTCAATTTGTTGAAAAAAAAAATATTGGTAGATTGCTAAAACCCAACCTTGATAGACAGATCGAGGCCTTTGTGAACAGTCTGTCGGAAATAGTTTGGCGCGCAGGTGATTATCAAAAGGTTTCCATCTGTTTAATAAAAGAAAGCAAAGTCGTACGGCGGAGTGACGTCACCACAAGGGATGGAGTAACTGAAAAGGTTCCAACTGATTAAACACCATTATTTTTTATTTATAATTTTTTTTTTTTAATTTGTAAATTTCAGTTGCATTTCTTGGAATTCACTGAATTTGGTCAAGTGTTAAATTTTTTCAATGTGCATTACCAAATGGTAAAAACATATGAATCGATAAAAATCATCACAATAAAAATTATTCGAATTTTTTATGCAGTTTGCAATTGATGAAGGATATGGATGTCTTTTATTTCTGTATAGTTTAATTCTGACCAAAGGCCCCGACCGGTAATAAAACTTAAAAAGTAAACGTAAAAAATTGTTTTATTTTATTTAAATTTTTAGGATTCGAAAAGAACTGACCGAAGATACTCAACGTTTGCTCTCTCCAAACGGAGACTGCACGACGGCAACGATCAATTTAGTTTTAACGGGACGTGCTACACCTTATTTGCACAACGGAATTGCTTACGTAGGATCAGAAGACGCGGGTGTACGTTTACTCTAATTTCCTAGAACCTTTTATCGAGGAAAGAATTGAACAGGATGTGTGTGATGTTTAATCAGTTCATGGGTTGAGGCTTTTAAAAATATGCAACCCTAGCCAAATCCTGGCAAATGCAAAGGCTCAATAAAAATATTTATTGTCCATTCTACTTTAGCTAATTAAACATCATCCATCCCAACAGGAAGCAAACCAGGCAGAATAACATTAACCAATAAGACCAACTTGATTGAATAGACGGCACTACTGAGTTTAATTATTTATTTGATTATGTTATTTTTGTTTTATTAAGGTTACGAAAGCGCTTGTGGGGATTGAAAACAGAAGCGAATTGGGTCTTTTGCTCGGTTCCACGAATCAAGACTCAGCACAGGTAAGTTTATTCAGACGAAAGATTTATTTAGTCTACGAGGATTTAATATTGTCAGATTGGAAGCCGCCTTAAGACCCCGTCTTTGCCTATTTGGATCACTTGCGTCAACAGTCACTACGGAATTCTGTTTAATCCCAATAAAGATTTAATTAGAGATTATCACGCAGAAAAACGCTTCGATCTGCATTATTATAGTTGCAGTCAGTTGCAAATTCATCCGACCATTTTAAATATTGGTACATACTACTAGTATAAATTTAGGTGAAAAAAAAATTTATTGCACCGGTATAATATGTTAAATGTATTATTTACAGAAACTCGATTCACTAAACAACGGGATGAACAAAAGTTTAGGCCGCCGTTGGAAAGTTTAATTTTATCCAAGTATGAAATTTTGCGAGTAAAAGTTGTTCCCGTTATTTATATGATATTGTTTTAATTGTGCATATCTAGATGGCAAGGTGCCCAAATTGATTGGAACGGAACACCTCCCTACGTGTAAATGGGAAAATTATACATTTTATCTCAATTTGTAGCGGTTTTGCAATCAAATAGCGGTAATTATATAGCATTATAAAAAGGTGTTGTGACAGAATGTCGATAATTTGTCAATATTAATCGAAAGTAAATAATTTTTTTTAAAAAAAAAAAACTTTATTTTTATTTGAAATCGATATTACAAATCACGCTTTAAATACAATCCATACCAATCCAACGGCAAGAACTATCACTCCAATTGTGACGATGAGAAATAAATAAATTTCCGAAGAAAATGGCTTATGCGGCTTCAAATAGTAACTGGATAATGTGTTCTGCAAAAATATCAATTTTCCCAAAATTAATTATAACTTTTTACAATTAATTAACTTAAATCTATTTTTAATCTATATCTTGAATATAGAGTGTAAACAAGTTTGGGTCAGTGCTTTCATTGGGAAATTCAAGCTTATTATATTCCTGTCTATTTATACGTGATACAATGAATTTCCTGTGAATTAGCAGGATAAATTCAACGTGCAATTTTTTAACGACAAATTTTATAACCAAATGACTAAGCCAAAACTATATTCGAACATTTTTCTTTTCCCCATCTAGTTTAATTATAAATCAGGGTAAATAACATGAATACATAAAAGAAGTTGAACTCCTTTTTCAAATCTTATCAGTTGAGGTTGAAAGGAATCAATCAAATAAATGAAACGTATTTATATAAGATAAAGATAACATCCAAAAAAACCCCTTATCTTATCAGCAAATGTCACCTTGTATTAAAATTTAAAACTGATGAATTTGGAATTTTCCACTTCACAAAAGCAGGGAAAAAAAATAATATAAAAAAAAGTAAAAAATACAATTACCCATCCTCCTTGATGCGCAATCCATATAGCGAGATGTTTCTCCACAAACAGTCCGAGACTCTCAATGAGACACAGCAAATAATTAACATGTCCTTGCTGTACACAATCGGCCGCTAAACCACCAGTAACCGCGTACAAGGCCACGATTTTCGCCCATGTGATATCAGTCCGAAATAATTCAGTAGCCACAGCTGTAAACATATTATGTAAAACCTCTTCCGAAGTGATCGTAAAACAAATCTGTCGGCACACACTCGAATACAGTGTGGGATAAAGTCTTTCCAGTTCTTTACCCACCGAATTCAATTGATTAAAAACTTCACAAGTTCCATAGGAAACCGTCATGCCAATCACACTGCGTAAACGTTGCAGTCCTAATTTACGTTTAAAAATGCCGGATCTTTTCAGCCGGTTGCGAATGTATTGACTGCACAAACTTTTCGCTTGATCCACTATGTCCTGAGTGTGACTCGCGTTCGATCTCCATCCGATGGTCGTCAAGGAGGCGGATAGACGCCGGCTCATCGCCTCGCTCACATGGCTAAGCCGTCTTTTGGTCAGTTCGGCAGGTGTCGGCACGCCGAGCGTGGCCGTGCTCGACATGGGGCAGCCGAACACCGCGGGATAACTACCTCTGCGGGCTCCGCGGGTCAAAGTGCCTGTGAAGCGAGATAAGTGCGTTGTCGGCGTCGAAGTGGCGTCCAGCATCATCGTGGTCGAAGAACATGTGCTCGTTGATCTCTAGAGCGCGCTGCTTTAATATAGCCCCTCATCATGGGGATTAACTGATAATAAAGAGTTGGAAATCCATTTTTACAGCTTTGATCTAAAAGACGAGTAAATTAACGCGTTGACAGAATGACTCCTGACAGCAGTGTTATTATGCCAGATGTGGAGAAAGAAAACAGTTTTATGCTTGACTCAACAGGTGTGCGAGTTCAACGTTGGAAGAATCCATTGCGGCTTCCAGGGTTGAAACTAGAGCGGGTAGTTCGCCGGCAGGGGCTAAAGGAAGAACGACTAATTAAGGGGGCCCAAATGACCCTACTCCCACGAGAGTTCTGTAATAAATTCTTTCGAACGTTTTTTTGTTTAATGTTCGACTTTTAATTGAGTTTTAGATTTATTTTTACTTGATATTGTAGCAAATAGTTAATTTTAATAAAAGTTTTTTTTTTATAATTCAAAAGGAAAATGTAGAACATTTTTTTCATTATTTCCACAACTATTTGGATGTTTTTTTATCTTGTATTTTTTTATTCTTCGACTGTTTTATATTCTCACCGCACGATCTGCGCGCCAGCGCATAACAAGTGCACATGTATCGAAGCAACTTCCGGAAAGAAAATCTTGTTTTGTTCCCGCTCGTGAAACTCAACTACAGTTGGAAACAGAACTACAGTCAATGATTCAGCGTCAAAAATGGATTCTACCCAAGCGATTGACATGTCTTTGGGTTCGTAATTCATTAATCGGAACAATTTTTGAAAATAAAGTGAATTTATTTTTAGACGACATAATTAAATACAACGATCCTCACGTGGGTTACGATGCATGTGACGAATATTTTCTGTACAATTCTAACCAAGTAAGGAAAAATAATTTTTATTTTAGGATTTACGGATTTTATAAATTTCCTAATTTTATTCTGTCTTGTTTTTAGCAAAACCAAGTACAATTAGAGTCGTCTAGATGCAAAAACCGAAGACGTTCCTACACACAGTTCCGACAAAAGAATGCAAGATTTAATGAGGTGACTAAACGACGGTCATTTTACGAAGTAAAAACCTCCGAATCGTTTTTCTAAATATTTTTACAAATAAATTAATTATAGGAAAATGACGAACAAAATGAAGGGCAGGATGATCTAGAAGAAGACGAATGCACTCAATCACTGCCTAACCCGCGCCGTCAGAAGTTAGAAGAAGGTGAAAACAGCAATCATTCACTACCTCATGCATGCCATCAGGAAACCGAAGATCAATACGACCAACTACTGCCCTCTATAAGTCGTAAAAATGGGAAAAGCAAAGATGTGTTCAGTCGTCTCGGACACAATTTTCGCTACGGTCGCCATCGCAATTAGTAAGCACAAAAGTTTTAATCATGTTTAATTTGGTAATTAATTTATCAACATTTAATGCAGTAATCATCATAGAAATTTGACGAATGCAAATACTCCGAGCTTAACTATTCAAATTGCCAATAACCCCGATCGCAATCAACCTAATCCCAAAAGAGAAATTAGAACGGTGGTCTCTTTAGAAATTACAGCCCATTCGGATTGAAGAAGACGAAGAAATTTTGTTTGGTTTTGAAGTTTCGTATATTTTTGTTAAATTCATTTCATTACATTTCGGTTTCACTTTTTTATTTTGTCTGCAGTGATTACTAGATAAATAACTTGAGATATTACATTACAGACCAACTTTTTTTTTCGTATTGTCAATATTTATAAACAAATAAAACGTGTGACATTTGATTAATTTTTTAATTCTGTAGTTCTTTTTTAAATTTGTCGCAAGTTTAAGCTTCGGGCAAAAGGGGGCGCTCGATGTTACTATAATTTGAGTTTGCCGGGAACTGGTCATGAATTTGCAATTTTTGTCCGATAAGTTACAAGTTGAAGCGCTCTAGAAAGACAAGATGGCAGCATTTAGAGGCAATAATGTAGGCTTAGGCCACTTAAGCAGTGGTTGGAGAGAAGAAATCTTAACTTTGTTACAACATAGAAATAGAAGCCAACATCATTCTTACCGCGATTTGATTGCACTTCGTAAGTTATACATTTAACACCGCTGACTGGCGAAACGCGACGTTTATTTCTCTTTTTTTATTTTCTCCGATTCTTGATGAGTGCAAATGAATTGGAATAGGTACTACAAACATTTTGATTACAGATAATCGACTTTTTGAAAATTCCGATGCATTGAAATTGCAAAACCTACATTTAACGATCCAAAATGAAAAACTTCGTCAGGAAAATCTTGACTTACAAATGACATCTAATGTCAGGTAGGTTAATCTTCATTTTTAAAAAAAATAAATCGTCGTTAAATTGTTTGTTCCTTATAGTGTATTGTGTGTTTTACAGCAATGGACGACCCAACGAAAAGACATTAGCCTTGGAACAAAAATTATTTAGGTTACAAGAAGAATTAACGGAGTTACATAGGAGGAAAGGAGAGGTAAATTATTATTATTTATACAATTTTATTTCACGTCGTAATTAATAATTTCGTTATACTTTAGAACGCACAACAGCTAGTCGATATGAAAAATGCATTGCAAGACAAAGATAAAGAACTGTCACAGAAAGAGAGCAGGTATTTGAGATTTCGTTCACTTTATAATTACAATCTTACGATAATGTGTTTATATTAGCTTGAGAGACAGCGAAAGGTTGTTAAAAACATTAGCAGATTCAGAAAAGAAATTGTTACAAACGCTTTCGGAACTAGAAATGGCCAGCCAAGTAATTCAGCCGTTGGATTTTGTGTTTAAAAAGAGTTTATGTTTATGTTTATGTTTACTGTTTAGTTACTCAGGGATGAACATCAGGCGCTGCAACTCGCATACACAAGCATGGAAAAGAGAATGCGGGAATTACACGAAGAAAATCAGGATCTTGTCAAACGATGGATGAAGCAGAAAGCTGTTCTTGCTGATCGATTAAACGATGAAAATGAAGTCACCTTAAGGTTTGGTTCGTTCTGAATTACATAATTTATACATAAATACTATATTCGAGATTAAGTTGTGTACGGTATGTTTGTTTCTTCCGTTTTATTTTGTGTGTGCAAAGTCTTAGTTGTATCTTGTCCTTTAGTGATCTGACAAGAAAATTCTCTCTTCGTAGACTATGGTCCCGCAAATCAGTTTCCAGGTAATCGTGTCGGTGGTGGAGAGAGAGGACTAGGCGACGCTTTATAACTCACACAGCTGGATTTTCTTACATTGAAAAAAAACACGTTTAAGGGTTTAAGATTACTAATTTGAGCGCTATTTTTATGGATTAAACAAAAAGTGTTATATATTTGACAATTTAATTATAAATAATATATTTGTATATTTGACAATTTAATTATAAATAATATATTTGTATATTTGTAGGCGGCATCAAGCTAAACTTCAAAAAGATTTAGCTGATGCAGCGTGTGAGCCCTTTACGATTTTTCCAGAAAAGTATGAAGTATATTATTTTTATTTGCAAAAACTAAACAACTAGCTTTTTTTCTATTTTACAGAACTACTTTTTTAGAGCCAAATATTTGTTTGAAGATTTCTCTTCCCAGTGGTGTTCTAGTGAAATTTGTAAATATTTACAAATTACTCGAATCTTGAATTACGAATCGTTAATTTTAATCAATCACTTGCAGGATGCTCACGACGGTGAAGTTCACACCGTAAAGTGGTCACCAAGTGGGCGTGTATTAGCCACGGGCGGTGCGGATCGTCGAGTAAAGTTATGGGATATTGTTAAAGGTATTTTTTATTGTTCTATTTTGAACTTATAATTTATATTTTGATTTTAAGGTTCTTACGATCAGAAAGGTATGTTAACTGGAAGCAATGCCGCTGTAATGTCTATAGATTTTGATACCGAAGTGAGTATGTTCCGACATATAGCCTATTGGACATTTAAAAATAAATTTATATTTTTCTAAGGAAACGTTATTGTTAGGAGCGTCAAACGACTTTGCAAGTAGGGTTTGGACAATATCAGATCTTCGACTTAGGGTATCTACAACATCTGTTTATAAAATTTATTGATTGGTTATTTCAAATGTATTTATAGCACACACTGACAGGTCATAGTAACAAAGTATCGTCAGCTAAATTTTTAGGCGATGCTAATAAGGTAGTGTCGGGAAGCCATGATCGTACGTTAAAAATTTGGGATTTACGGACACATGCTTGTGCGTGCAACTGATATTTTTAATTATTAAAGCACTACAATTTATGTATTTCACTAGGCGTAAAAACTATATTTGCAATGTCATCTTGTTTCGATGTTGTAACCGATAGACCAGGAACAACGATAATAAGCGGCCATTTTGATAAAAGAATACGTTTTTGGGATACTCGTAGTGATAGCAGTACAAATGAAGTTGTTCTCCAAGGAAAGGTTACTTCCCTCGATATTTCCACAGGTTAGAATGCGAAAGCTATTATTATTAGCGTTATAAATGATAAATGATAAATAAAAATTGTATTCTTTTTCTTTTAGACGGCATTCATTTGTTAACGTGTACGAGGGATGACATTCTCAAAATGCTTGATTTACGGATGAATCAAGTTGTTGGTACATTTAGGTATTTTATTGCAGTTTTTAGTAGTTTAGTTGTATTGCTAATTATCGTGTATTTTGCTCTTATAGTGCCGAAGGATTTAAAGTTGGATGCGATTGGACGAGGGCAGTTTTCAGTCCCGACACTCAGTATGTAACTGTTGGTTCATCGGATGGCACTATTTTTATATGGAATTCCCAAGATTGTAAACTAGAAAAATCTCTTAAGGAACACAGGTATAAATATTGATATTGTTTTATTTCACTTACAAAACTTTAATTTAATCTTTGTTATTTAAATTTTTTTTACTAGTGTCGTTGTATGTGCCTGTTCGTGGCACCCTAATGGATCTTCCTTGGTTAGTTGTGATCGAAATCATAAAGTAGTCGTGTGGGCGGACATCTAGAGGAAAATCGCTTTTGTAGATTGTTTTATTATTGTGCTGTGACATTGTAAATGCAAGGATTGATCAATCTAGTCAGTTTTCAATTATTTTTCTCTTTGTTTATCCAGTCTGTGGCTACTTTAAACAAACTATTTAAATACTCATAATTTCTGACGTGTGTTGTCTGCGAAATTACGACGATTCTGCCACAGAATTAAAATCAAAATTTATTTGATTTAGGGCTGTCTTCGGTGTTGCTGTTTAAAACAAATCGTTATCTACTCGTTAGATATTTTTAATGCAATGCGATGAAAACTTTTATTACGCGGTCAATAATAAAGCACTAAACAGTAGTTTTTTGAGATAACTTTACATAACAAATATTGATAACAAATATTGATAACTTGTATTTATAAAATTTTATTTTTCATGATTACATTTCTCAAAAATATAATTCTATTTGTTTGTATGATTATATTTCGTAATATAAAAGGAAATTATGCATAGGCACTGTTTTTTCTATAATAACTTAATTTCGCCGCTACAATGAGAACAACAGTTCATGGTCAAACATTCGTAACGAGCATTGGGATGAAATCCCAATGCCTGCGCAATGCCTGCGCAATGCCTGGAATCGATGGCGGACGGAAGCACAAACGAGATTCCGAAATCATCTTTACAACAAAAATATAAATATTAAAAAGATTTAAAATTTTCAAGATTTAATGAATACCTTTTTTGCTTTTTCCTGTGCAGGAGAAAAATTTATCTTGCCTTTGTCAACAAAAAACGTTTTATTCGAATTACCGATTATTAAATGTAGCTTTAAAGCAATTTTTTCTATCTCTGTTGATAAAGACACGATTGAATCCGGTTGACGACATTGTTGATCGATCAATGGCTCCACATTTTTCTGTACAGCTTTTAAATACCTTTAAATAAAAATAACTAAATAAACAAATTCAACTTTTTTCCATGTTAAAGATCTACCCATAAGAATTTTGTAGTTGTTGACAAATATTCATTTGATCATCGAGCAAGTTTTGTAAGGTGTCCAAAACCTCGTTGTAACGGTGAGATAAAACGGCTTTCAGTTTTGCCAATTCATCTACGACTAAACTATTGAGGAAAAATAAATATTTAAACACACTTTATTGCCAATAGTTCACTATTTTCATCACCTGCTTGCCAGAAATTTACTTCGCCAAACATCGCACTGAATTGAAAGTTTTTCCATTTCTTCGTGATCATCTAACAATCTCTGAACATAATGATGAACATCGTGAGCAAGTTTAACTTTATCCTCGGTTAGAAAATGCACTCGAGCTTCTAAATCTTCGCCCACAGAAGCAACTAACAATCTTTTCAAATCGGTATTCACCTATAATTATATAATAAAAAAAAGTATAATTGAATTTGAATTAAATATATTCTTGGATGTCTTAAACGTATTATACTTTTGATTGTACGGTCAATTCTTTCTCTAATTCCATCTTCTCTTTTCGTAAGTTCTCCACTTCGTTTCGATATTCATCATTCAGCAAGTTTTTCTGCACCGTGTAACTCTAGCAATATTGCTAACGATTCCAGCTGTTTCGGCCCCTTATATCAACTCTTTTCTGATCTTCGTTTGTTTGGATTGTTTCTGTACTGGGATAATAGGTTTGGTAGCGGCTTTGTACGGAATAAATTTCGGCTGTTTAGTTGCATCCTGAATTGGAAAAGACATGTCTATAAAAGCAAAGAAATTTATAGGCTATATTACGAGACGGATATCAACACTTCCTTATACATTACGTACGGTACGTATCGAAAAATATTCTCAACTTGTGAATGTAAACATCTTGAATAGATTAACCGATTAACCTACATTTAAATGACCTTCCCACAAACATAGCAGCCCGAGCCATAAAAAAAAAAAAGTGAAAAATCATCATAAAAATTCCATGATTCGTTTCTAGCATAGCATAGCATAGCATACATGCTATGGTTTCTAGTAATCGCCACGTAAATAATGACGTCACTCTTACAGGCGTCATATACGAACACGTTCCTATCATTTTCTTAGATTGGAAATTTTAGCGGTAAATTTGCTCTAAAAAGTATTTATAATTCTAAATACGTTATTAATTGTAATGTATTCAAATAATATTCTCGATAATTTCTGAATTAATGATTTTGATTTCTATTGTATTTCCATGGCAACTATTATAGAGGTGGTAACAAGAGAATGTTTCTAAATTTCCCATAAAGTAATTGCATTTGGAATCATCATGGTAAGTTTAATTCGTGATAAGCATAAATTACTATAAATATATCAATAAATGTATTTTAGGTTTCTAGAGAAGAGAGATATGCTTTTATTGCGGAATGGTACGACTCGACCGCAGCCATCACAAGAAAATTTCAACTTTTTTATTATCCGACTGATGGTTCGATTGAAATGGTAAAAAGGTCTATTTTATTTATAAAAATGCCTAAACCCAATTTAATATTTTTTAGTACGACACTAAGGCTCGTCGTCCTTTTTTAAAGCGAATGCCGTACGACAAAATTGCTCTTCGAGATTTTTACATTGGGAACACGATGATGATTTTGAGTAGACGAATGGATATTGTAGATTATGGTGACGATTTAACAAGATCGCGACTCGAAAGGAGTAGCGAAAAGTACAGTTAATTTTTCATTATGAATGGATTTTCTAAACTAACGATTAACATCTTAAAAACAGGACCCTCGCAATAATTATAAACGAAGGTTTAAAATACATGGGAAGAATATTCGATGACATATATAATGTTTTACGGTTACAAATTAGTCAAGCTATCATGACCGAGTTAACCAAAGATCAGGCCAGCGAGTTTTGTTCTCGGCAATCGACCAGTGTAAAAGGCTTGTAAGAATATTAGCGAACGTTATAAATATCTAGATTTCGGCTACAAAATTTGCTTCAGACTTCGTCTAGATAAGTTAACTTGTGGCAGAGTGGTGCTGTTGGAATTACTGGGTGAGAATGGTGTTCGTAAATGGTGCGATTATTTGGGTTTGCCAATAGCCGAGGACAAGGCAGATTGCCAAGCCGTACCAACTACAATTGGCTCCGGTAATATTTCGAAATTTGCATGCAATATAAATTTTCAATGGTTTAAAAATATTTTTTGTATATAAAGATAAATTGGCTGCAGTTTGCTACGGATCAGAAAGTGTTGGCGTAGCAGTAAAAGTAAAATATCTGAATATTTGCTCTTTATTCTATAAATAAACTCACACTTACTCCTTTAGGACAGGAAGATTTTTACAGATTTTAAGCTAAAAAACACAGCTACTTTTCATAGCTGTACATGCTGCGTGATTAAACCTCACGCAATTCAGTCAGGTAGATACAGCACGAACAATTATATTCCGAATTGTGTAAAAAGTTAAAATTGTTCATTCAATCAAAAGGTCTAGCTGGAGGAATATTATCTGCAATACTGGATGCCGGATTTTACGTTTCAGCCTTGAAATTAGTAAGAGAAGAAAATAAATAAACGAATCGAGTTTTATTTATATGCCATTTTAGTTTCATATGGAAGTTACTAATGCCGAAGAGTTTTATGAAGTATACAAAGGAGTGGTATCGGAATATAAGGATATGGTTCATCAGTTGGTGTCTGGACCGTGTATAGCTATGGAAATAATAAGCAATTTTGAAAATACCCCGAAAGCTTTCCGTGAAGTGGTGGGCCCGATCGATCCGGTATGTGGTGGCTAGTGTCAACATAGTCAGAATGTCTTAAATTCTAATAATATTGAAATTTAATTAGGATATTGCACGTCAGTTACGTCCTACAACTATTCGATCACGATTCGGGAAAGATCGCGTTAACAATGCGGTGCATTGTACCGATTTACCAGATGACGCTTTACTCGAAGTAATTTTTTGAGTATTGTTTTTTCTTACAGTACGATTATTTTTGATTTTGCAGGTGGAGTATTTTTTCAAAATTTTGGCACCTTGAGATTTTATTTTTTTAAATCGATGCAAATAATAAATTTTATTATTATTATTATTATTATTCTGGTTAAAACAGACCAATTTATTTCACCATTAAATTGAATGCCAGACCCATTCTTTCTGTACAAATAGAAAAGTAACTACCGTAAACACAAATTTTAGAATATTGTCAATTCTGTGCTATATTGAGATATTTTTTCCCGAAACTCATAAAATAAAACTTCAATTAAGAGTTTAATACGGACCGCACATGTTCACGTCATGATGCCACAATATGTACAGTTAAACGCTACAACAAATTATATAAAACAACGCGCAATTGGCAACAGATAAAACTCAATCGATTACAAGAGGTGGTAACTGAAAACTACATCCCAATAATGATAATACAAACACGATATGTACACGCCGTTCCGCAAACAAAAAACGCAAGTTTCCGACGAGGATGTGCACTTTCTCCGAGAATGAAACTCGAGCCGAATCGCATCGCTGCTGTGCTGGTAAACGAAAGTAATGTAATTTTTCACAAAAAGAGAATAATAGAAATAAAAACTGCTAAATTTTTTGCCTCAGTCCTGTCTAATAGACTCTCTTTGTATTGGCCTAGCAATTTTTATCCTCTCCAAGTTACAATTATTAAAACCAGAGAGATTATTTTAAATTTACGCATACAACTAGACTTTGCATCAAACAAAGTCTGTGGTAATAGTAATCACGAAAAAGCTAAAGTTTTGTTTAAATTACGCGCTGTTCTGCATTTGCTGGTCGGGTGATGAAGGCAATTTTAATGTTCATCATAAGGCTTCAGTTCCTTGATCTGCTTGATGAGATACGCTTTTTCGTCGTTGAATTGCTCGTCTTCTGATCTGTCCGTATGAAATTTGGTTAAGAACTCGACCAACTTATCTCGATTTCGAAGCAAAATGTCCAATATGGGTTTCGGCTTATTAGGATTCGCTACAAACACCTAAATTAAAAACATAAGTTAGACCTCTAAAACGCTAATAATAAATCAAACCCTTCGCACCTTAAAGACATGGAAGGCCTCAAACTGAATATTTCTACTCTTTTCTTTCAACATATTCATCATTAGTTTTAAATTATCTGGATTGCTAATGTACCGCGTCATGACAGTAAAATTGTGTCGGTCAAGGAGCAATTCACCTAATAACTGTAATTATGTTATAATAAATTATTAAGATAAGTGGCCTTCAAACGCAGCTTATGCATACCTTTAAAGATTGCCGTCTGGTTACATAATTTTCAGAATTTAACAAACCCTGATAATGTCCAAATACTGTATCATAATTAGCCTCCAAAAACTCAGCACAAAGCACTTTGTGTTTGGTAAGTAGTTCCTGAAACACGAATTAATTATTGTTAATTAAATTCATAATTACGAAATAAATAATTCAAACCTTAAATGTTGAAAAGGCATCTGATGCAATATCAAATGTTGACACTTCCACATATTTGAAGAAATTATAAAAATCATCAGAATAAAGCATTATTTTAGCAAGTGCTTCGTATCGTGCACATTCCCTTAACATAGTTCCACAATTTAATGCAATTTCTTGGGTTTCGTATCTAAAACAAGAGAACATTTTAACATCTATCCAATACTTGGACATTCTTTCCAGATTCCTCTCACCCTCTCATTAGCGTAAAAAGAATTTCGGGCTTCGTACAAATATATTCCACGGTTGGTGATCTAATGCCAATCTGACGACGTAAAATATTGTTGAATATCTGAGCCACATCTTTTTTCCCCTACGAAAAAGAAACGATTACATAAATAACACGCTGAGTTTTATAATTAATTTCTAAGCCTTACTTCAAATTCTATTTTTGTCAGGTTATGGATGAGTAACAACAGTAATGCCGAATTATACAATTCTTGCGCAAGCTGAGCTAAGACGATATCCGTCTGAGGTTCTTGATCACTCGTTCCGTATAACATATTCTTGATGAGTACCAAATTTTTAGAAACATCTTCTTGAGCCTATTAAATAACAACAACAAAACATTTAGAAATCAGACAATTGTAACCGGTACTGGCAATTTCCACCTTTTCCGCTTTTTTATCAGTACGTTCTATTCGCTCCAATACGGTAACAGCTTCTTTTAACGCCTTTACCAAATCCGCAGGGCTTTTCTGAGATTTTCCAAAAAGGGGCATTGTCTGTACTAAAAGCAACGATGCTGTCAATCTAAAACACGCGGCAAAAAGATAAGATATTTACCCACAAATTGACAAATCTTAAGTTGGATCAGGAAAACTGGCTTCACTTGTTGTCAATCATGGAGCCAGTTTGCAATAATCTATAAATAACATTAAATATTTAACATGGAAATAAGACGCAGTAGGAAAACAGTCGCTGTAAAGTGTGGTAATCAAATGGCAAGTGCCCGTATACGTGATGGATAAAGAAGCAGACCTTAAGTTGTAAGACTAAAGAGATGGATCACAGTGGCAACACAAAATTTGGTTTCCTCGGCTCGAAATTTAGCGCTCTGATTATTTCCAATAGTTCCAGGTTATTACTTGTAAGCTTATTCGTTATCCATCTCTCGTAAAATATAATAATATCTACCGTTACGACGGTAAAATTCCAAACTCTTCCCAATCACAAACTACACCGTGACTACACCCTACTTGGGACGATGTTAACGTCACGTCACTGCTTTTGTATCGCGCAAGACCGGAACATGACTAATTTCAGTGGGAGGTTCAAAATTCTTATCAATTGATTGTTATTTAATTTCTCTTTTAGAAAATTCATAAAAAAATATAAAAAAAACCTTTAAAAAATATACATATGTATAGTTCATTCAATTGGAAATTTTTTATTGTATTTATTTTATTTTTATTTCGACATTTTTTACAAATGAAGCAGAAAGTATAAAAGCAACCTTAAAAAATTTCACGGTATTTGAAACTGTCAGTTTGCGGACGGGTGAAAAACGCGAACGTCACAGGAATTTTTCGCTCAAGACTGAAACATCAATATGACTAATTTTAGAAAAACTTTCGTCATATCTCAATCAATTTTATATCTAGTTATTTAATCTGTGGTTTAGAAAAAAGGCTCAAATAAGTGATTTTTAAAAATAAGTTTATTCAATTGCCAAATTATTTTTTCATAACATGTACAGTACACACAAAAAATGTTATTTTATTAATTTTCTTTCCGATTTATTTTTTTATTTTTTTTGTAGTGGTAACTAATTACACAGTTAGGTTTTTAAAAAAAAATTTAAAAAGTAACGTTAAATTTTTTTTCTTCAATTTTTGAGTGTAAAGTAAGCAAATAAATTCTATTCACAAAAAAGAAATTCAACCTAGAAAATTTAATTAATATAGCCATGGTCAACGTGTCTGAGTTAGTCTAAGACGACATCATTTTTAGTTGGGGCTTTTTATTATTTACAAAGCCCACATTGGGCCGTTTCAACATTTGCATATATAAAACTGTAATTATACAGTAATGATATAGAATTGAAGCATTTTTTTGACATTAAAATACCGAAAATGACAGCAAGTAAAATCTTGCTAAATTCACTATAAACTTCAAGTGTTTATAGTTAATGAAATCTTAATTCTTTGAAACAGCCCAATCCTGGTACAGGTAATGGAAAATGCATAAGAAAAATTAAATCAAAATACAACTCGATTTACTTTCAAATTATGAATCCCATCATCCTACCATTATCACTCGGAATTGCAGTCAGAAATAATAATAATAAAAAAAAACAAGTTCTAATACGTGGGCATATTACCCTAGACTTTTGTTTGAAAATCCTTTTTTAAATCTACAAACACTGAACTAACAGTCGATCAAAAATAATATTCATTAACCACATCCAGATAGTCCCATTTTACAATGTCATTTTATATTGCCAATAAAATGTGCAGTTTGGTACAAAATTTATATACATAAACAAAAAGTCACTAATAACAATTTTTCAAATGAATTTTTAATACAGCATCCAACATTATCTCCAATAAGTTCTGAAAACGCATGAAGTGAATCATAAAAAAAATTTAAAAAAACAAAAACAAAAAAGCAAACAAAATATTTTATTTTCTTAACCGTTCATCATTTAAAAACTTTTACTGTTTTGATATTATCTTAAAGATTAATAATTATAATTAATAAATCAATAGACTAACTTATCATTCCGTGTCAATCCACAGAAATGACGTTCTAAAACGACCGTTAGTTAGGCAGCTTTAAAACATTTCAATCGATACGGCCAATCATCGCTTCGTAGCAAAATGGAAATTTTTCGATGATGAATTAAGAAATCTTAAACACGTACGGGGATCGAATTAGCGAAAGAAAGAAAAGGTCTTCTGTGCCATCATAAAATCAGACCCGCATCAGATTTTAGAACTTGAAACCGTCAGTCGGAGCCGTCACATTCGGATCAAATTGAAACCCTTGTTCAGAAGCTTGTGGAATCAGAGCAGGATCCTCGTCCGCCTACAAAAAATATCATCAGTTTTTTTTCTTTCTTTTTTTTAAATTCAAAACAACTGACCTCTTCAGAGAAATATTGATCAATTATATCGTAAGATAATTTATAGATCTCTTCATTCTCATGATTCTGTAATACTTCTATGTTGTCCAAGCCTGTTAATTAACAACAACACTGTCAATCAATCACCCTACACTTGTTTCACATTTTAAACAAACTTACCGCCACATTCCTCTATCATGCTACAAATTGCTACCAACTGATTTCCAGCCATCTTAAGAATATTCGTAATGCCATCCAGAACAACTTGGATTACTTGAACGTCTTTACACGTGAGAAGGCTACAGAAGGGCGGTATCACTCCTTCCTGTACCAAATAGGCAACTTGATTTTTGTTGCCACTGATTGTTAGGTTGCTTATGGCCCAAGCGGCTTCTTTTTGCGTTTGGAAATCGCCCTGCAAACATTTAAAAACACATTAAATTGCACTTGGAATGACATTTATCGTCTTACCCTTCCTAAATGATGAATTATTAAGGGAATCAGATTTGCATCGATAACTGCTTGCACTTGTTGCTGATTTCCTGCGGTAATATTTGATAAAAACCACACAGATTCCTAAAATAACACATTAATTAATTATAATAAAAAAAACCTCAATTAATATTTCAATGTTTACCTTATTGATCTTATCCTTTTGATGTGTGAGTAGGGCTGGGAAATGAGAAAGTGCGTTGCAATTTAAAACAACCTGTGTCTGTTCGTCACTGCCGGTCACAATGTTTCCTACTGCTCGAAGTGCCGCTGTCTAATAAAATGAAAGACAAAAGATGGGTTCCAATTGAACTATGTTAAAAATTTAAAACAACTTCGGATACCTGAACTTTGACTTCTTTGTGACTTAGAAGTGGGACGAGATATTGAACAACACCGCAGTCTATAACCATTTGAATCTGATCATTACCACCGTCGGTCAAATACGATAAAGCCCAGACTGTATCTACTAGAATCTGATAATATAAAAAAGAAAAAAAAAAGAAAAAAAAAAGAAAAAAACATGGTTATTTTATAAAGAACTAATTTATTTAGCACTTTAAATATATTTACATTAACATCGGTATGGTGAATTAGCATGCACAAGGCAGGAAGAATCTCGTTTATAGTTTCAGCGGGAGGGCTCGGATCTTTGTTGCGACACAAGTTCACTATAACCCACGTTACGTTGCGTAGAAATGAAATGGGAATTTCGGGATTTATGAAGGCTAGTAATGGTTGAACTACACCCAAAGAAATAACATAGTCTCGTAACCCGGGTCCATCTCCAATAATGTTTCCTAGTGCCCAAACAGCTTGCTCACAAACATTCTGGTGCGGAGAATGTAATAGCTGTAAGAATAATGGCACCGCTCCTAAGACAGACAGATTTAACATCAACGTGTTTACAAATTACATTTTACAAGACAAAAATAAATGATAAATACCTGCATTAACAACGGCTTGTGTCTGTTGCGATGTGCCAGACGCAATATTTGTCAATGCCCATGCAGCTTCGAATTGAAGAGATGCACTGAAATAAAATTAAATTATATTAAATTGATGTAATTGAGAAAATAATTTATTCCTTACTTTTCGTGGCACTCTAAACAATGAACTAAAATTGGTAGTATTCCCGATTGAATCAAATCGTCTATAGGAGGATTTCTATCACTGGACAAAAGCTTTCTAGCCGCTTGTACAGCGCTTAATTGTAAACTTGGTTGATTACTGCTCGCGTTTAAAACTATCGTTTCCAAACTGGTGTGGTTAAGACCTTTGTCAGTTTCCTCTTCGTCAGTCGAGTCTGTTTGCGGCACATTGCGTCGTTTCAATAAAGATTCCTCACGTTTATTTTTTCGCAGCTCCACAGTCACCTCGTTCCGTCTTCTGCGCATTTCCTACGGAGAGAGTAATTATTAGTTTAAGCAGTTTCAAGGAAACATCGTACGAATAATTAGCACTACTATTGACAACTCAACACAAAAGCCCAGTTAATGAAATGTTTTAAGCGTTGGTAATTACATCATATCGATGGTTTTTAAATTGTAAAAGTGGAATCGGATTAGGTAATTACAGGCGATAAAACGACATGAGTTCATAGCCGTAACAGCATGGATTTTCAAGTTAGGCCTAACGGATTGTCCCAAGTTTCGACCACCCAACGAGTGTTTTTAGGTTTTCGCAATCAGTTTTCTAACTTACATCTTGATCTTTTCCTTTGTTTTTAAAATGCTGAATCCTAGACTTGTTAATGGCTTCAGTTGCCATTTTTTACGTCGAATTAATTCGGACTTCTCTCACTGCACTAAGCACGCACGTCTTTCAAAATGCCGGCTATTGAGGTCGAAATAATTCCGAAAGTTGGTTTGTGTGGTTTTTCCTGATTGGTGCGATTGCTTAACCGACTCAGCCTCCATTGGATGAAATTATTCGTTTCAAAATTTTCAGTTTCATATAGGATAATAATCACATTGTATGACGTCAGTAGTGGCGTGAGAATTACAAATTGCTCGCAAGACCCACTAAACATTTTTACATTTTTAATGAAGAGAAAATCCAGCATCACCCCCTGTGACATACCTAAAGATGATGCGAAGTTTGTAAAGTAAGTGAAGTCCAACAGCAAACACATTTTATTATTATTTAAATTGAATTTGGGGAAGGGTTTGCAAGAAACCTGGTAAAGCTTCAATCAACTTGTATTTGGGAATTGGGTATTTTTAAAAAATTAAAATCGGCGAAAAACCTCTTGGTAATTTGGGCCAGTAACCACTCTAATCTAATGGCGCAGATTTAAGTTGCAAAACTATTATTTGTCCAGGTGTAAACAAAGAAGGACAATAAGAGATTTTCTAATGACGTACCACTTTCATATCAATTTTTATCTAAAGATTTAAATTTAAAATTCGCGCTCGTTAGTTTCCTTGCTGCTGAATTTTAAATTCATCACTGTGGGTCGCACCAATGAAGTTGCGTCTTACATTTTCCACACTCATCGTGTAAGTTTATATATTTTGTGGAAATATATTTTTTCCTACTTGATTATGCGAGTTCGCGGAGCTACGCCAAGGTCATACTCGTAACCGAGCTCGTAACACTCCTGCTTAGGTTTTTCGACAGAAGTAATTAATTTCTTGGTTAAAACGATCAAATTCTAATTGTAACATGCATTGTACTTATTTTTAGCAGAATAGAAAGACAATTAAAAGACATTTATTCCGAAGAAAATCGAAATAAAAGAAATGGATTTTTCAATCAAGGGTTCACAAAGCAACCTTTGTGCATATCGATGGGATGAAAAGCGTTTTTAGTTGACGATTATGAGTAATCACACACGAAGTACTTCCTTTCTGATTAAATAATTTATTAATCCTTGACTCATATCCCGCAATTGTTATTGCTTTTACAGGATATATTTGGAATTTATTTCGTCACAAAAAATATGTAGCATTAATTATTTTATTTACAATCGGTTTAGTTTTATTATTACAAAAAGATATTATTTTAAACGATGTTTTGTCATTGACCGAATTGGATAAATGTCCAGCTTGTTACGGTATAAGTCTCTGCGAAGATTTTCAATCAGGTCGTGTCGAACTGCTCGGTCGGCACAAATTTCGAATTTTTACAAATTTTAACCTAAAGAACGTATACTGGGGTAAGCTGAACAACGCAACGATTGTACTCAAGAAACTCGCGCATGATTCGGAATTAAAGTATTTCGATCAAATTCTGTGCGAAGAGGCAAAAAAATACGAATACAACTCAAAGAAATGTTATCCCAGCTCCGCAGCACGCATACTAACATCACACGTACGGATTGATGATTTATCAACACTAAAAAATTTCGATAAGACAGATTTACTGCGATGTTCATCTTCACTCGTACTCGGAAGACTGCGAGACAAATTCCAAGAAAATTCGGATGTTTATTTCTTCACTTTACTCCTACTCAATCCAGAACCAATAATACTTCAGGTAATGATTACATTTTACATTTGTGATTCAAATTAAAATAATTTTTAATTTCATAGACATTTACTTCTGAAAATGGGTGGCCATTTCCTCGTTATTTGGGCGCCTGTGGTAGAGTCATAGCGGAAGAATACGTCGGTCCATCTTTGTCTTCTTTCCAGAATGCGCCGTTACAGATGAGAATGAATTTAGCTTTGCAAGTTACACACATTGCTCAGAGTTTGACTAATACTTCAGTTGGTTTACATTTGTATATGACCGATGTTTCGTTCCATAATTTTGCGGTTACTACCAACGGACGGGTGATTTTAGTGGATACTGAAAATATTATAATAGTTGACCACGAAGCGATTACGAATAACGATTTTTATCAAAGTGATTATGATGGAAACCATTTAACATTTTCAGTGTATGATTTATGTTCTCATAAAATAGCGGATCATAATTTTTACGTTGTCTGTCAGGTAAGAAAATATGAATATATAGGTTAGGATTATTGATTTTTGTATTTAGTTTTGTAAGTTGTTCGCAGGGTTTGTTGGCGGACACACCGTGGTTCGATGAAGTAAAAGGGGGTCTTTTGCATGACTTGCCCAATTGGATAGATGAGCGTTGGCAGTTGAGAAATCTAATTGCTGAATGTGTCAATCCGAGTGTTAAGTACGGTCGTTTTACCGTGTTTTTATCATTACAAGCTGCTTTACAGAATGCTTTATCAGATTTTTAAAAATGTTATATTTTGTTGTACAGTTTATGAAATTTTATGAAATTTGTAATTATTTTTATTCTAATATTCTATGAGATTAAATTGATTTATTTTATGAAAAAAAGCGAACTTTTTTGTAAAGCAGAAACAGAGTGTGGTACGTTTGTCCGACTGGTCGTTTGTCCGAAATCATTGAAATCATAAACAAATGATCGATACCCGCAGAAACATGATAGTTTATTGGCATAGAAAATCAGAAAAATTAATGATCAGAGGTTGGATCAACCAAGCAATGCTAATTACAAGCGAGCATCAGATTAAGCCCTCCGTCTCCAAACATACCTGATCCACTTCTGGGTTGAATCGAAAATCAAAGCGCTATTATTTATACTTTCCTTTTCCAACTTTTAATTTTATCATCAAGCTTACTTGTTAGTTGAAGTGGGGTTTTTTTTTTTTTTGCTTCTACTTTTACCAAGAGTGCACACTCATGTTTTTACTTAATTGTGTGTTCTCAGCAATCAATATGGACACAAATTGAGATTGACCACTCGCAAAAACATTTAATCATCTTGTTTTATCTAATGTCTAAGTGGTCAAATATTTATATAGGAACTGTGTAGGTGGATTCAAATTAATGTGTTCGTTTCATTTGCTTCACCGTACAGTTTTTAAAAATTAAATAAATAAAGGGAAAAACAAAGTCAAAGTAATTGCTTCTGATATTGCCAGGCAATTTTAAAGAAAAAAGAAACTCATTATTTTATTATTGCATTAGAATGAAATATACCTACCTATAAATTTGCGAAAGTTACAATAACCATTAAGGATAACATTTTACAACCTTGTTGAAGTAACTAGATTGAGGTTAATGTTATTTTAAAAAGAAAAAAGTGCAATACTTGCCCACCGTGACTACTAACAGATGGCATTTTCTTATTGATAACAAAATAAAACCTAAAATTCTAGTGGAATAAGTTATTCTGGTGTGGTGATCAACAAGGTTGAATGATTCTCAAGATGGATTTAAGTGGCGATAAACTTGTCACCATAGTAAAGACACATTTAAAGACAGACATTAAAACTTTATCTGAGCATGCGTCGTGTGGTGTTTCCAAAATCTATGAAAACCCCCAGTTGCATCCAATATTTCACATTTCAGATCTCGCTTTGCAACCAAGAGTATTCTTCGTGCTTCTCTGCGGAACTTATCCAATGCTTTCAAGGTAAGCTCACTAATTGCAAACTTCTATACAAAGTTTAACATTTGTCACTGCCAAACAAGTAACCAAGAGACTGCAAGACTGTTATTTTGAGTTTGTAATTTTGTATGGACTATTTTTTTTTCTTTTTCTTGACTAGGGAAAATGTTTTTCGATGCTTGTTTGCGATGGTGATGATCTGTTGGTTGGAAGGCAAAAGCCAGCCAGTGGATTGGCTACAAGAAGTGGGAGATGACTTTCCTAATCGGTACTGGCTCGAACAGCGACACGGAGGAATTGATATACCTAGATGGGATGACAGATTTAATGATGAATCCAAACGTCGTTTCGGTTTGTTAGCTGATGGCAGTGACAAAGAGGACGATTCTTCAGATGGGGTTCAACAACTGAAACGTCTTGGAAATCGAAAATTTAAAACTCAAGGCTGGAGAAGAAAGAGATCGCATATGTAATGTAATTGAATTGATGTATTGATCAAAATTATACAATAAATTTTATGAAATTGTTTAGTATATTTTTGATAATTCACTTTTTTAATATAAAAAAACACTATTTATAGTGACCCGAGGTACTTTTTTGAGTACGGTACTGCATTTTTAGGTCTTCCTTCTATCACTTTTTGTTTTAGAACTCTTTTTTTTTCTAATTTCATTGCAAGTCTTGTAAAAATGTATCGTTTCCCCACTCCCAATTTGTAGCCAACTTGTTGGTTGGTTCTTTTTTATTTATTTATTTTTCTTTGTTTTACTTTTTTCTTTGCATTGTATTTTTTGCAACAATTAGGAACCTAAACAGTAGGTAACTACTTCTGGTAACTATTTTCTGCTTTTACTGTAACAACATTGCATAAAAAAATAATTATCTTTATAGGAGCTTGAATTGTTTTCTTTGTCTCCGTATTATAACAGCAAGGTAGACTATCATTCCATGAATAATAGAAGAATTTTGGCTGGAATTATTGCTTAGCGTTAGATTTCCTCTATTCTATCCGCATGTCGTGACGTCACACGCGTCGCCTCGTTATTTGCCGGGGTTGCGCTGAGGTGGCGCTGCAATAGGTGCGGTTCGTGTGTTTCCCATTCGCCCTTCTCGTACCTTCTCGTTCAGTTCTTTGCTAAAAGCCTCAACATGGCGGATGAAAAGAAGACCGAAGAACAGTTATTTTATTTACCTCCACCGCAGCTATCAAAATGGGAAGGTTTCAAGCTTTTCATGTGGAATTCGGACAGAAGAGAATTTATGGGAAGAACTGCGGAATCATGGGGTAGGTTGGAAAACAAGTCATACTAAATGGCACTCTCAAAATGGCCTCCTCTGCATTTGCGGAAACTGGTTCATTTGTTTAACTAACGAGCCATGATAGTTTTATTTGCCTTTTTTTCATATATATTCGATTCAGCGCTTTATTGCGTGCAACGATCGTTTGCCATGCAATACTTTTCTGCTAAATAATTGACGTGGGAGAATGCACTTTGCCCTTTACCGCGGCTCCATCTACGGAACTACCCATATGATCGCGATTTATTTATTCAATTTTTTTCATTTCGATTTTTTTTTCTTTAATTTGTTTAATAGGTAAAGTAGGATTGTTTTATCTGGTATTCTACGCGGGCCTGGCGGCCTTTTTCGCCGTGTTACTAGTTATTTTTTATCAAACTTTGGATAACTTTGAACCAAAATGGACATTGGACAGCAGTTTAATTGGCAACAATCCAGGTAAGGCGCAAGAAAATACAGCTATTACCTGAATATTTATTAATTTTTTTTTTTTTTTTTTTTTAAAGGTTCTGGGATTTCGTCCTATGCCGCCATCTGAAAACATCGAAAGCACTTTAATTTGGTTTAGGCGTGGTGAAAAAGGCAATTGGCAATACTGGTCAGATGCTCTGCACACTTTTTTGATGCGTGAGTAATCCGATAGTGATCCATCATTGATCGAAAAGCGTGAAATCGTGTTTTTTATTTCCTAGCTTACGAGGATGGGCGTCAGGACGGAGAGCATTTTGAACAATGCACTTCTGGTGGCAAGAGAGACGAAACCAAAGTGTGCCATGTGGACATCAACGAATTCAAAGGCATGTGTTTGCCGGCTTACGATTACGGCTACAAGTTTGGACAGCCGTGTGTTGCTATCAAAATTAACAGAGTAAGTTTCTTATTCAGAAATTGAAAAATTTTAAAAATGTGTCTTTTTTTATAATTATTTTGTCATCCATAGATTTTCGATTGGAGGCCCGACCCATACGTTTTCGAGGACTTGCCAAAGGACATCCCCCTTGAAATTAGAAGCAAAATCAAATCGGATTCAGGTCGAAAAGTCTGGATTACTTGCGAAGGCGAGGTAAGTGAATTTTGACCATAATTGATAAAAAAAAAATTTTTACTTATTAATTTTTTTGTTAAAACAAGAATCCTGCCGACAAAGAAAACATTGGCGATTTGACCTATTATCCCAACGATGGCGGGATAGACGAGTACTACTTCCCCTTCAAAAACACTCCCGGTTATCTTTCTCCCTTGGTGTTAGTTCACTTTGGCAATGTTAAGACGGGCGTGTTGATCAACATAGAGTGCAAAGCTTGGGCTAAAAACATTGTTCATAATAGAATGGAGCGCAAGGGTAGTGTTCATCTGGAACTACTTATTGATTAAGAAACTATGTATGTAGTTTGTGTTTAGATGGAGGGTTCGTGTGTGTGTGTGCGCGCAGCAGAAATCCGTAGATTCAGAAGTCTTTTTGTAGATCGTCGACTTTCTTTAGCTCGAACTGCTCCACCGTTTTCAATACTGCCATTTAGTCATTGCATTAATCAGAAATCCGCGTTTGACCAATGTCATCTGCTGTATTTTTTGGGGTTGGGATGAAACTGAGTTGTTTTACAACTTCTATGTATATTATATAGTTAAAAAAAATAAATATTTTATGTTAAATGAAAGGCATATCGACGTGCACAATAGATGTGTCACTTTGTGTTGATATTTTTGTTCCGTGTTTTACTCGTGTAAAGAAAAATACAATCGTATTCAGCCCAATATCATGAAATTGTAGATTTTTTATTACGATGCGCTAAGTTTCAGTCGTGCCACACGGATGTTCGAAAATTCATTATATATTTTATTCCTTATCCGTTGTAAAAAGTAACCAAAAAAAAAAAAAAACTAATGTAATTTCATCTTTAATCTACTGCAGCAGTTGTCCTTGACTCTTTCGGTGTCGTTACCGTGAGCGTTTTTTTTTTTAAATAAAAAATGAAAAAAAGATTCTATCACTTCGTAAACCGTGTAACACACTTAAATCATTAAAATGTAAAGTTTTGAAGGTGTAGATATTAATTTGGGAATATATTTGGATTTTTTTCGCTTAGCTGTTTTTGTTTTCTTTTTGCCGAGATTTATTTTGTTGTTAGAACGATTCTGTTTGCAAAACACACAAACTACAATTTAATGTAACAAACATTCATCAAATGTAATTTCTTAGATTAATAAAAATTATTAAATGTTACGTCGCCTTATTTCTCATTTCGCAACCCGCAGCTTATGCAATTACTTATTGTCGAACGTGTTTATTTGATTTATTATCGACTTGAGAATGACTTTGGACTGCGAGATACCGTTTGGTTCGAGAAAAAAAGTGAAAAAATGTGTCTATTGTGAGTAATTATGACCGATATGTTATTTTTTGATTTTAAAGGGCGGGCAAATAAACAATGGGAAATTGTCATTATATTTTAATTTATCAAAGTATCTTGAATTATTCCATCCGGTCATTTCTTAGTGAAATATTAGCTTTGGACAGCTGAATTTAGGCGGCTTAAATCGGTTTTAAGACCTCACAATGGGGGAACAAATTAAGCATTTACGGTCTTGTTTGTTTGTTTGCCCTTGTTTCTGTGGCTTCTCAAGTGTTCCTGTACCAATAAAAAATGGTTAACAAATTTTTCCAGGGTCGGCATATTCTTGCATAGGAGTTCTCTCAATTTCTATTCTGTTGACATTAATTCTAAGTTCTATGGCGATTACACCGCTTGCGAGAAATCAATATTTAAACAAGGGTACTGGTATTACTTTATTCCGTGCTGTATTATTTGGTGTATTGATTTTTATATTTTGTATTTTTACAACTTAGATTTATCAGTTATTTTGCAAATAAACGCGTGTAAAAATTTCAATCGAGGGAGCCTGAAATTTGAAAATTCATTATCTCATTTATTACAAGGTTAAGGTCGTAATTATCGTGGTCGTTATAATATGAATGCAATGTGGAATTTATTTTTTCAGAGGTAATCGCACAAAAAATGCAGAAAAAATGGATAAGTGTGTCTGGTTTTGAAGAAGAAACTCTAGTTACTGTGTGTCCCAATAAAAAATGTGACGATTTTGCTGATGGAAAAGTAAATAAAGCCATTTGTTCACACAGCTATCTAAAAATAGTGCTGTATAACATTTAATGTGTTTTTTTCTTTCTGAATAGGTTACAGAATGGAAGGCGGAAAGTAATAACTCTATTTGCATTTATATTCTGTGCTGTGAATAAAGAATTTAATAATTTAAAAAAAGGTATTGATGGAATAAGTTATTTTTCCTAATGAACTAATTTTTTATTTATTTGCAGATATCTGTCGAATTTGAGAGCTTACTTAACCCAGTTTAATGTTCTTTTAATATTAAAGCTATCAGCGGGGTTTAAAAAAATAAATTTGTGAAGTTTCACTCCTGAACACTCCAGTTCATCGCTTTTTGTTGTTCTTTCCTATCTGGTTACATAATTTAAGTATTTAATTGCAAATTGTAATTTGTTTAATGGCACTGCTAACAATTGACTGCTGCATGGTTATTTGAATGCACACATTATAAGAAAACTTGATTAAATAATTTACTTTAAAATAATTAATTTTTTTTTAAAATAACATTTATCGTCCGGTCAGGGCGTTCTTAAGTACTTTTTTGTGTGCACAACAGATCATGGAAATAGGTTATTGGCTTCCGGCTGCAACCTCAACGAACCTTGGCCTTGCTAAATAAAAAAAAAAATTGAGAAAAGTTTCTTCTACCGCATTCATTTAGTTTTCCTTCAAAGAGCGACTTCGTTTGATGCAACGAGGAAGGCAAAATGGGAAAATTACACCACATCTATTTTTCACTAATATTATATTCATTGCTGAACTTTGTTTATGGTTTTTCAAATACCGAATCCCTGTCTGATAACATGGAGGTATTTGCAATTTGTTTGTTTGTTTTCCAGTAAATTAATTTGTTTTTTTTTTTTTTTGTAGACTTTGCATAAACTGGATGATCAACAGTGTATTCCTCGTTTAGTTTGCGAATTAGCTGCAACTCCAGATCAGACTGAGCTTACAGAACAAGAAAAAAGTGTACTCAAACTTTTCAGGTATTTTAATTAAAGATATTTCAAAACTTCTTAAAGTTAACGAATGTTTTTTAGTTCAAGTACTGGAAATGACAACGAAAAAACCCCCAAGGAATTTATGAAGTAGCAATTCGCATTGGAGAAGAAAATAGGAATGCAGAGTCGAGTTCAAATGTCTGCCGCAGGAAATTTGATACTTGTCCTTTAAGCCGAGAACAACTTGTCATGGTTTTTAATATGATATCTGCAACAGCTTCCAAAGAAAAAGCAAAGTGATAAAAACTAAAACTAATACATCTTATCAATATATCATCATGAAAAACCGTGATGTAACTATATTTTTAAATAAAATAATTTGATGTTTCATTTGGCTTCCGTAATTTTCTTTTGCCATTCGCCCTCTTGTGATAAAAGGTACATCTACCTTTATATTTTGCCAATAGAGGGCAAAACGATCCAACCATGCGGTCTGGTGGCGGAGCACATTGTGATAAACGTTTACATTACGATCTCGATGTCGGCTTTTACAAATTTGGTTTCAAAATTCTGTAACTACTAGTTGAAAAGTATTATTATATTATCATTATCACTACATGACAATGGACGATTTGGATGTGTCATCGTTATTGTGGGAAGACAGCAGTAATCAGCAATGTAAAGCTTGTAAAGTAAGATGCCCGGTTAAAAAAAACGTATATTTCCATTCAGAAAATTACAAACTATTTTCTTTTAGGAATATGAAAGTCGCGAATTGGAAATGCGAAGAACCATAACTATTCTGAAACAGAAGATGATTTCCCACGAGTAAGAATTTTACGAAACAAAAATCTAAATACAAAGTCATATTTTTTTCTCCCATATTTTTTAAGGAAAGTGATCGTGAGATACAACCAAATGTTAAAACTTATTGAAAAAACTCACTTGGAATTATCTCAACGGGAGAAGCAGTTGGGCGACTGCATGCAGGAACAGACTTCATTGAAATTGGTATCAGTTTAAATCCATTTTCATGTGGAATTTTATTTATAAACAATTATTTTTTATTATTATAGGCCACAACTCAACTGGAATCATTGATAAAAAGTAGAACTGATGAATTGAACAATTTGAAAGAAAAACTTGAAATCACAGAAGTAAATTACTTATTCATTTTGATTATGATTATTTATTTATTTTTAAATTTAAATTTTATTTTATTTTGTAGGCAGTCAATCAACAGCTTGAAGCTGCATTAAAAAACATTGAAAAGGAATGTACACAGCAAAAGACAGAACTTAAACAATTGAAAATGAAAAAACCGAAAAATAACAAAGCAAGTAAGTACAGTATTCAAATATTAAAAAAGACAAACTAAATTATTTTCTCTTTACTCGTAATGATTATCGTCCCAGATGCGTGCAGCACTTTTTCTGGGGTTTTGACTAAGTTTTTCTTGTAAAGGAACGCACTCGATATCACCATTTCGTCTTGGTTTTTGTCTTTTTGCACACCACTTTAAGCCTAATGCTAATGCCACTTCGAGAACAATTATCAAAATGATTACAGTTATATGTAGAGCATAACTTGACTGGCGATAGGCTTTGAAATACGCAGATTCACTCACGGAGCAACATAACGGCATGAATTGCACTCTACATGTATAATAACCAGAATCATCATCGTTTAACTCGATTAGATTTAAAAGTGAGAACATTTCATCCCATTCCTTAAATTCCGATGTAATTTCTAAACTCTCTTTTATTATTTCGTCCGTGACAGTACCTTCGTTATTTTTTTTGACCACGTGAAAGTAACATTGGAAGGTGGTAATGGGTGCGCTATAGCACATTTTAAGGTAACGTTTTCGCCGTGTTTTCCATACGCCTTTTGTAAATGGAGTTTGATCATGATACCATTGCAAGTTTTGTTAAAACATTGCATATCGTGCGCTGAAGGAGTAAATTGTTCCGAAAAAGTAATTTGAGTCGTTAAGTCCAATGGCTGATCCGATGGGGTTGTTAAATCCAATGACTGATTCGATTGAATGTCTGTTTTTACCTCAAGTTCTGGGGTAGTTGTAACAGTTTGTGCTGAAAGAATTGTTTCGATTGAATGTAACGGCTGATCTGATTGTATCTTTGGACTCAAACTTGTTGAGAATTCCGTCATTTCATCCATATTTGTGTCATTGATAGGCCTTCTCGCAGCAAACACTTTACGAGTTGTTGCTTTTTGGCTTGAATCTTGTAAAATCGTTGTGTAGGTGTTGGGAATAGTTTTTTCCGTTGTCGATTCGGCCGAAATTAATAATTCGTCCGATGCACTTTCTGTTAGCGGTGGAATATCAGTCGGTAGTGATTTTTGAATTGGAGTTTGATGTTTATAAATGTTTACAATTTGTTCTTTAGAACTTTCAATAGTTGACATTGATCCTGCAGATTCAGTTTCTGATATTTCTGTCACTTCGTCCACGTTTGATGTTGGTTGTTCAGTACTGAATTCCGTTTTTATTTCACTAACTGTTTTTGTTGACAATTTTGGAAATTCAACAGCTATTATTTGTGACACGGTACTGATTTCTTGTGTTGAAAACATTTCTGGAATCTGACTTGTTTTTCTTTTATTTCACTAGTCGTAGTTAAATAATCTTTTTCAGGCAATTGACTTGTTTCTTCATCACGAGTTGTAGTTAAATCTTCTTTTTCAGGCAATTGACTTGTTTCTTCATCACGAGTTGTAGTTAAATCTTCTTTTTCAGGCAATTGACTTGTTTCTTCATCACGAGTTGTAGTTAAATCTTCTATTTCACTATTTGTAGTTATTTCTTCTATTTCATTATTTGTAGTTATTTCTTCTATTTCATTATTTGTAGTTATTTCTTCTATTTCATTATTTGTAGTTATTTCTTCTATTTCATTATTTGTAGTTAAATCTATTTCACTAGTTGTAGTTAAATCTATTTCACTAGTTGTAGTTAAATCTATTTCACTAGTTGTGGTTAAATCTATTTCACTAGTTGTAGTTAAATCTATTTTACTAGTTGTAGTTAAATCTATTTCACTAGTTGTAGTTAAATCTATTTCACTAGTTGTAGTTAAATCTATTTCACTAGTTGTAGTTAAATCTATTTCACTAGTTGTAGTTATTTCTTCTATTTCACTAGTTGTAGTTATTTCTTCTATTTCACTAGTTGTAGTTATTTCTTCTATTTCACTAGTTGTAGTTATTTCTTCTATTTCACTAGTTGTAGTTAAATCTTTTTCGGGCAATTGCGTTGTTTCTTCTTTTTCAGACAATTGAGTTGTTTCTTCTTTTTCAGACAATTGAGTTGTTTCTTCTTTTTCAGACAATTGAGTTGTTTCTTCTTTTTCAGACAATTGAGTTGTTTCTTCTTTTTCAGACAATTGAGTTGTTTCTTCTTTTTCAGACAATTGAGTTGTTTCTTCTTTTTCAGACAATTGAGTTGTTTCTTCTTTTTCAGACAATTGAGTTGTTTCTTCTTTTTCAGACAATTGAGTTGTTTCTGCTTCCACTACACTTGTTATAATTGTATCTATATCAGGCAATTGAGGTGTTTCATTAGTCATAACTGTATCTTTTTCAAACAATTCATCTATTTCTGCCTTTATTTTACTAGTTATAGTTTCCACTTCTCTAGTTACAGTTACAGCATCTTCGGTTAATTTAGTTGTTTCTTCATCCATTTCATCTGGTAATTCAGTAATTTTTGTTTTTAATTTACTAGCTAGAGTTACTTTTTCAGGCACCAATTCAGTTATTTCTGTTTCTATTTCACTAGTTACAGTTTTTTCTTCCATTTGTGTTATTTCTGGTTCAAGCTTACTAGTTACACTTTCTTCAGGTATTTGACTCGTTGCAGTTACCTTTTCATTGAAAATTGTTTTAGTCACTTCTTCGATCGATTCTGTTTGAAATTCATCTGTTTTTTCTTTTATGTCCTCGTGTGTTGCTTCGGGGTGAATATTACTGGTTGAGTATTTTATAACATTACTTGCCGTAAGTTCCATCACAGGATTTGTAATTTCGCTTATCGATTCATCTGTTATATCTGTTACATCAGTAGTTGCAAACAGTTTTGAAATTGAGGCAAAACTAATCAAGACAGCAATTAAAATCTTCATTTTGAATATTCTGTTTTAGCTGAAACGTGCTATGAAAGTTGTACTTGGAAAATGATTAACGATAAAAAAGTAATCATTACGAGATAAGCGGAAATTAATCGATGTCTTTTTAAAAAATATACGTGTAATGTTGGTGTATGTTTGCAGAATCGAAAGATAACGATATGGAGCAAATCAAATGGGTTATATCTGCAATTTTGGTAAGATTTGTTTAAAAGAAAACATGAATGAGATTTAGTTTTTGGATTATTAGTTTTTAATACTTTATTTTTAATGTAGAAAATGTCACTTTATTTTGCACAAACGTTGGAAAAACATAACTGGTTGTCACCAAAATGCAGTTCTAAAGTGAACAGATTATTTAAAAATCCAAAGTCCATGTTACAGGTTTTAAAGTCTAATGGTAAGTTACAAAAGTACATTTATAGTCTCTTATCTCTTATTTTTTTCTTTTTATATTTAGTTAATGGGTGTTCTAAGGATTTGCAAGAAATTTTTGCGATAACAAAAATTAATGAAATGACACATGAAAAGGACGATGACTCATTTGACGAGGATGATGAAGATGGCATGATATTGCAAGACCTTTTGACGGCTGAGCAAAAGGATATTGCCCCAATAACGTTTCCAACATCTCCAGATGAAATTGTGATTAAATCACCTGAGAAATCGTTCCAATGCAAATTAATTCAAAACTCACCACCAACAACACCGTCAAGAGAATTAATTCCAAACCCGCCTCAGAAAACACCACCAAGAAAATTGACTCTCAACTCGCCACCAAAAAAAGTAACTCCCAAGTCATCTCCAAGAGAATTATCATATTCGAAAACGCCATCAACACACTCGCCTCAGGAATTAGTGTCGCAAAACTCACTTCAGAAATTGAATACCAAAAATTTGCTTTATAAGTCAAACATCTTACCTCTAAATTTACCTAAGAAAAACTTTAATCAGAAAACACCTCTACACAACTCACCTTCGAAATCACTTATACATAATTTGATTGCTAAAAACTCACCTCAGGAAACACTTGACAAAGACCGTGACGCAGCTGTAGAATTAAAAAATCCGCTTCAAAAAATTCCTTTAGTGCAAGACAATTATTGTCTTCTGAAGTCGTTTGTACGCTCTCAGGAACAGATGTCCAATGGACATATGAGGTCTCTTTTAATAAATGATCCGCAAAACAGTTCACAAAACAGGCTAAATGAAGATGGAGAAGTGGAGAATAAAATAAAGGAAATATTTAGTGTCATGATATTTCATGAAAGACCTATATCGCCATTACCGTCGAAATTTGAAAATTGTGAGGATGATGAAAACATTTTGCTCAAGCATAAACCAAACGACGAAGTGCAAAATAAGAGTACTGCGTTTAGTACCAAACTTAAATCACGAGGCTCGAAACGAATTCGTCCTGTTACGAAAATATATTGTCTCAATAAGGAAAGAAAACTCACCGATGAAACCAAACTAAAACTACCTGACCCTACAAGAAACCACTTAGCCCAATATTCGGAAGATAAATTGTCATTTGATGAGCCGATGGATGGTGATGACGCGAATAATAGCAACCAATTAGATGAAACAGAAGCAGAGCTACCTGACACTACAGGAAACCATTTAGCGCAATCTTCGGAGGATAAAATGTCATTCGATGAGCCGATGGATGGTGATGAAGCGAATAATAGTAACCAATTAGCTGAAATTGTTTTAAATCTTGGAAATAATGATAACGATTTGAACGCAAAAGTTTCACAAGATTCCGATAAGATATCACCATGCAATGATTTAGTCAAATCAACAGGGATTGAAGAAAGTATTGAATGCGTAACTTCTGCCAATGAATCAGTTGAAGATACGAGCAGATTAAAGAATAAGGAATTTATTTGTAAGGATTCTCCCAAGATTAAAGGCTGCATTTCGAATGATTTTTATAAAACAAATTGTTCCGTGCCAAGTGAATCATCTGAAAAGGAAGTTGATTTTGAGTTGTCGGAATCAGCAGTCAGTTTATCAGCTTCTATTTTAAAAGATTATGAGCAACGCAGTTTAGGCAACAGCGTTTCGGAATCGAATAAAAAATCGGGCAGCCCACCTGACTTGAGAATATCGGAAATGCTGCTCAACTTCAGGTTATCTAAATCCACTAAAGATGAAACTGTAGCAGATGCACCCGATACTGACTTGTCTATTCTACATGAAAATAGTAAAACATCAGTAAGTATCATTTCTAATCGGGCAGAAGTGGATGATTGCAGCAAAACGGAAATTACCACGGATGACGATAATGAGGTTATTGAAAACTTGGAAACCAATTCTATTTCCGAAGATATCTTCGACGAAATGCAGGACAAAATTTTGATCTGTTCACCAACTCGAATTATTGCCAACACAATACTTGATGAAATATGCAAGACTGTGTGCGCCAACAATGAAACAATTTCACTGGTTCCAGATGTCCCGAAACCGCCCGAAAGTTACAACGATATAATTTGCCAATCTGATACAGCTGTTTCAGCTTCTGAAGATTTTCTTTCGAGGGCTTTAAACGATGATAAACAGCTGGATCGGTTTCCCGTGGTGTCAAACAACTCGGAAAAATCAAACGGTGCTTCATTAGCGGGCGAACGATCAGAAAAGACTTTTCTTCCAACGTGTGTGGACTTTGATGAAGACAATAGCGTATTTAGTTCACCAGGCTGCGATAATTTAGTTATTGATGAAAAGATCGAATGTACTCAAAAAATTACTTTATTCGAAGACTCGAATGAAATTGAGCCACACGAATCGCCAATAGGTGCTTTAGCGATGTGTTTGGACTCGGATGATGAGAACAGCGTATGCAATAATTTGGTTATCGATGCGAGGCTTGAGCGGACTCCGAGTCTGAGATTATCCTTATCATCGAATGAAATGATTGAACGGACTCCAAGACTGAGATTATTCTCATCATCGGATGAAATTGAATCGCCCGAATCACCAACAGCTGAATTACCGTTGTGTGTGGATATACCGGAAATCCCTCTATCCCCTCAGCTTCCGAGATATTGGACCAGATCGCGCATTCACGAAAACAATACTAAACCGTCTCCTACTGTTAATTCTATTCGAAAGCATTTTAGAGGCAAAGATTTAAGTAATACTGGTATTAATGAGACAATACTGCAAGATGCGAGTCCGAACTGCATGGCTTTTTGTAGTCCAGTTATGACTCTAATTTCTCCATTGCCTTCTACTCCTGTCACAAGCGCTGTGACGTGCAATGATTCTACCAGAGTGTGCTCAATGACTGCGGATGAATCTGGAAAATATGTTGATCCTAGGTCGTCGGTAAGGAGAAGAATTTCGTTGATTTCATCGCCAGAGAAATTAAATTCTCAATATACAACGGATGGTATTGAAAACAATTCAAATGGAATCGTTATCGAGGATAAATCAACTTGCCAAACAAAAGCAATTAAACGAAAATCGGAAGAAAATGGAATGGCAACTAGAAAAAGACCCAAATGTGAAGTTGAAGTCAAGCAAGCAGCAATTAGGAATGGCAAAAGTGAACACAGAATGTGCACGAGGCTTTCTTTACGAATTGAAAAAATGGATATTACAAACGAACAAGTTGAGGAAAAGAGAAGTAACTCAGCTCAAGAAATAAAGAGAACGTTAGCTCAGGAAAAAAGGAAACGAGCCCAAGAAAAAGGAAAGCAAGCTCAAGAAGCAAAACGGAAACAAGTGCAAGAAAACAAAATGAAGCGAATTGAAGAAGCAAAATTGAAGCAAATCGAAGAAGCAAAAAAGAAGCAAGCGCAAGAAGAAAAAAAGAAACAAGCTCAAGAAAGAAAATTCGAGGCTAAAAAGAATAAAACCCAAAGCAAGAATAAAAGTCGTGGCAGAAGAGGGGCATTACAAAAGATTGTAAACATTGAGGTATCGGCTGCTGAAAAACGTCCGTTGGTGGTTCCGATGCACTTAATTCTTCTCATTAAGTAAGTTGGAATGAAAATATTTAATAACAATGTGTTTATTTTTTATTTTTTTTTTAGAAATGGTATTACTGAACTGAAAGAATGTCGTTTGGACCTGACGGAGAAGTTCTGTGATAATGCGAGAGACAGAAATGTTTCAGTTTTTACTGACGAGGAGAAGATCTTTTTGCAACGAGTGATGGACAAAACGAAAAGAATAAATAACCTTGCCAAAAAAAGGGCACTTGACACGTTATTCGAGTATTTGAACGCAGCTATTTTTAAAGATTCTACTGTACATGTAATTTAATGATTAATATTTTTTAAACATATTTATTTTACATATTGATTTTTTTTTTTTTTGCAGACATTAGGACGAGCTTCTCTTTGTCGCTTTTATTGTGCAATTTGTAAATATTTAGATAAATTGGACCTAGTTAAAAAATTGTGTTATGATTTACTGCTTAAAATGACCGACGTGGCTGGATTTTTTATATTTAACATACTTGATGCACTACCAGGTAACTAAATTTAATTTACCTCGCAGAACAATTATCATATTGAATCGATTTACAGCTTCGGGTCAATTTTACGAAGTTATACAATACGTATTAGTAAATTATGACATCGGTTTGACGTCTTCTATGAAGACTTATATTACATTGATGTTTTCGGAGATTCATTGTACGACAGCCTGTGATATTTATGTGGAGAATTTGTTCTTAAGATTGCGAGAGATTGATGAAGGTATATGCTACGAAATTAATGGCGAATAATTGCGATTAACTTAACTTTATTTCTGTTTTTAGGGGCTGAAATAGAATGGTCCTTCGGAGTTATCGCAGCGGCCAAGGGTTGGTCCTGGGCGAAAGAAAATCTAATTCTTAAATACCTATGGCCAACTATAACGGAATGGGGGGAATATTCCAAGAAACTAAAAAGTAATAACCACGGCAATGGCCATTTGTCAGATGGATTTGTAACTAGCATTTTCAAAATATTTGGTAAGATTTATTGGGATATTATAACAAGTAATTAAATCTTTTTTTCTTTTTTTTTTTCCGTAATAATTTTTTTAGGATTAGTCTGCCAGAAATGTCCGCCAGCCGAATCTCAGATGATAATTGGTTTCATGAAAGAACTTCGTGTATTATTACGAACCGTAAATTTAAATTTAGGTAAGTTAAAGATATGAAGTTAGTTTTGTTATATTAAAAAACTTTATATATTTACATCTTTATTTAGTTCCTTCGTTGGTGCAAGAAGGTGTTATAGAAGCAATCATTCGCTTAGAAAAGTTTAGACCTGATATAACAAGGCTTGCGTTAAAATTTTGGTTAACAACGGCGAAACATGTTATTTCTCTTCATCTTCAAGTAATGATTGATCAAGTTGCGACAAAGATGAACGTGAATTCTGCAGAATTAGTAGAGGGGTGGACGTAATGTGGATTGTCCTTGTAAATAAATTAGTAAAATAATATTAAATATGTATTAGCCTAATTAAATTTCATTCTTAAACGAATTACTTAATGTACATTACTGCTTGAAATAAATAAGTAGTTTTTTTCTGTAGATTAGTTTCACGAATTGCTAACAGAGTGCGCGCATTTCTGTTCTGCGTTAAAAATGGCGTCCAACTCGTGGTGTAAAATCATGTTTATAGTTGGGTTGCTGTCTTTAGTTCATGCTGCTTATTCAGCTGCTCAATGTAAGTAATTTTTCTTTAAGTGTATCGATGCAATGATTATAATGTGTTTCTACAATTTCAGTTCGCACATACCTGAGACTAACTGAACAAGAATTCATTTCCTTGCCACCAGATGTATGGGAAAACCCTGGTAATCAAATGTGTGCATCTGTTAATTAATTTTGTTTCCTGTTAGATCGTCGTACAAAGTTTGATTGGACTATTCGTTACGATGTACGGGATTTTGTATATGGCTGGGGATTTCAAAGAAATCAGAGCTACAATGGAATTAGAAACGAAGTAAGTTACTTAGTTTTGAAAAAATTGGTTTTTCTGACAAAATATTTAATACAATTTTTAGGACATGGGAAAATTTCAGAAACAGACCTTCGTTTTACGTTTTTAGTCACAGGGGAAAATCGTTATCTCCGTCAGAATGTAAAGATTGAGACTTAGTAAATTCCTCTGATAACCTGTTGTACATTTCATTTCTGACATAATACAGCAAAAAAAGTAAATCAATTTTATTTATTGTACAGAATTTGTTTTTGATTTTTTTTTGCAATAAATTGTTCTAACGAACAGTGTGGATCTAATGAAGGATATCCTGCGTTTTTATCTTGCGTTTTATTTTAACCTAGGTTACGAAGTCGATGGGTGTCTAGATGCGTTAGTGAGTTTAGCTGCTGTTTAAGTTTTTAATCATCAGAAGTATTTTAAGTTAATTTTGTTATTCATTTGTCAAACGGGGTGGTGGCTTTTTTTCCAGTAAACTATTGATCCCAGATTTACTTGTGGTGATTTACAGCGGTGGTCCTACTAGTTGGCATTTTTATTTTCACAGTTTACGTTACATGGCCCCATTAGTCAATCAATGACCATAATAAACAAAATTATTTGTTTATTTTGCTTTGTATTTTGCGCTACTTTCAATCGTCTAATTATCGATCAAACTTATGACGTCAGAGCACAGACTCCGCCTTTTGGCCGTAATGGTTGACTCCGAGTTAAGTGCTAAATATATGATTTTAACTGGTTTTGTTTTTCAAAATGGGAGTTCATGGATTATGGCAGCTATTAAATTCTGTTGGCCGACCCGTTACTTTGGAATCATTAGAAAACAAAATATTAGCAATTGGTAACTAAGATTTTAAATTTAGCTGCACTGTGCTGACAATAACAAAATTTATTTTTTAGATGTAAGCATCTGGCTTCACCAAGCTGTAAAAGGATGCAAAAATTCAGCTGGTGCTCCGGCTGCCAACGCACATTTATTGACTCTCTTTAATCGTATATGCAAATTACTTTTCTACAAAATCAAACCTGTTTTTGTTTTCGATGGTGGTATTCCACTACTAAAAAAACAGACAGTGGTAAATAAGTGCATTGTTTATAACAATACTGAAATGACTTTGGTTTAAAATGGTGTTCAACTTCAGGCTGCTCGACGTCAGCGTAAAGAAACGGCAACAAAAGAATCTCATCGAACTCTACAAAAGTTATTAACGAACATAATAAAAAAAGATGCTATAAAGAAAAAAATTAATTCTGGATCTCAAGAAGAATGCGGGCAAGAAATCATGCAAGAAATCATGCAAATTGTCGATTCAACCAATGCAACGAAACAACCTGATTTATTCCAATTGCCATCTTTACCGACAGATGCACAAACGGAGTAAGAATTGACCGTCATTCCAGTCAATATTAAATGATAACTTTTTTTTTAGGTTTGATAAAATAAATCAAGACAGCAGTGATGAAGATACTATTCAAGACATTTTTCAACATTATTTAAGTAGTCAGTATCAGGATATCGGCTCAGTGAATGTTAACTCTGAATCGTTCAATGGTTTACCCTTGGATATTCAACATGAGATTTTAAGTGAATTAAAAGAAAGTCGGAAAAGAAACTCTTGGGCTCAAATGGATCAAATGCCAAAAGTAAATTTACTTTAAAAATAAAAATTTAAATAAATAAATTATTAATCATTATATGTATTTTATTTAAGGATTCGTTCAATTTTTCGTCGTTTCAAATGGCACGTTTAGTAAAAAAAGAAATTTACAACAGAAACTGGAAGCTGTTGAAAAAGAGATGAGGAATGTTGAAATTGATTATATTCCGGAAGATCTGGATGGAAATATTGCAGTAACATCGCGTCGAATTTTATCAGAAGAGGGAGCTCATTACATATTAACCAGAAATAGCAATTCAAGTAATCAAATAGCAAATCATGTAATGACGGTTGTTACTCCTCAGCAACAAGAAAAACACGAACAAGGGCAGAGTCTTAGCCAAAAACAAACGGGTATTGATGTTGATGATATTTTATCGACATCATCAAACGATTCTGTGGAAATATTGCAACGAGTTGTTGAAAACTATTCGAAAAAATGTCATAACGAGAGCGATGAACATCCGAGACATCTAATTTCGTTACGGGAGGAAATGCCATCATTTAGTTTCAACACTGCAACTAATTCAGAATTAATTAACATTTCGCCCGAATTGTGTCATGCGGGCATGTCGTCACAAAAAAATAGTCAGAAGATGCCAACAAATATATCATATTCTTCAGGCCGTTTACCGGAACCAATAGATAATAATAATCGTGAAAATAACTTGAATAATCAATCACATTTTGATAATAATGAAATATCAAAACCATCAACATCTGAAGTGCACGCGCAACCTATGAATCATTTCACACCAGCAAATAACATTGAGAAAATTTTCGATTATTCTCATCCAGGCTCATCGACGTCATCAAATTTAGTTTCGTTTCCATCGGCACCCGACCAGGCTGATACCGACGATTCCGATTTTATCGAAGTCCCGAGTCTCGTCGACTTGGATTCCGATTCATCAATCAATGAAATAAAACAAACGGATGAAACGTTTGTCGATTTAAATCCTATTGATATGGAAACATACGACACGCCAGTGAATGAAGCTAAAGAAATGAGCTTGGAAGAACTCAAGAAATTAGAAACGCAATTGGATGCGGAAAATGTTATCTTACAAAAGGAAAAAGCCCAGTTCGATGGAGCAGCAAAGAGTCTTGCTGATCAGACGTATGGTGAATGCCAAGAATTGTTGAAATTATTCGGCATTCCGTACATTATAAGTCCCATGGAAGCGGAAGCGCAGTGCGCCAAGTTGGATTTGCTGAATTTGACGCACGGAACCATCACGGACGATAGTGATGTTTGGTTGTTTGGTGGCGAGAGAGTTTACAGAAACTTTTTCAATCAATCAAAGTTTGTCGAGTTTTTTAAGTCGTCGGACATCAGAGAACATTTCAGTAAGCGAATCTCATGATTCTAAGATACAATTTGATTTAATTTATTGATTTAATTTTGTTTTTAGATTTAGATCGTTTGAAGCTTATATGTCTTGCATTGATGACCGGAAGTGATTACACTGTTGGAGTCGAGGGAGTTGGATGTGTAACGGCGATGGAGGTTTTGAGTGAATTTTCCGAAGATGGATTGGAGTGTTTGAAAGCATTCAAGTGTATAATATAATATGTTATCTTTTAAGTTTTGTTAAAGTTTTAAATTTTTACAGGAAATGGTGGGAAGAAAATAAGACAAATGTTTCGACAGACACTCCCGTAAGGAAAAAACTGCGTAAATTAGTTCTTCCACCCGGGTTTCCCAACGATGCAATAGCGAAGGCGTATCTGGAACCCGCAGTTGATGATTCGCGAGAGGGATTTTCGTGGTCCAAACCAGATTTAGCGGCTTTGCGTGAATACGCACAATTTCGGTTCGGTTGGCCCCGTTCTAAAGCGGACGATTTGTTGCTTCCAGTTTTGAAGAAACTTAACACGAATGAAGTAATAGTACTACGTTATTACATTTAACTTACCAGTTATTCATATTGAAATTTGTTTTCAGTCTCAAACACGACTCGATAGTTTTTTCAAAGTCACACTCAAGAAAGAGTTACAACCACTAGCGAGTAAACGATTAAAGAGAGCAATTCGAAAAGTAACGAGGAGAAATAGTCCCCAGGTTGAAGTTGAAGACAATAGAAAAAAAGCAGTCCGTATTCTGCAGGGCAAAATGACAAATCTTGATGAAAGAATTAAAAATGCGCCTACAAAAAGGAAAGCCAAACCCAAAGAATCCAAAGGAAAGAAACTTTTAAAACCCCAATCGCGACTCTTATCGACGACCGTAGATTTATCCGAAGATAGTTCCGACTGAATTATTAAAATAAAAATAATGTCGAGTTAATACAATTAGTGAAAACAGATTTATTACCATAATTGTAAATATTTTTTTATACCTAAAAGTTATTAAAACAGTGGGTGGTGTTAATTTATTTTTATACATATACAAATTATATCACATAAAATATAGGCTAATTTAGATCATTGAACCCCAACTGTTGATTGTGTTGTCTGATTGGATCCGTTTGAAGACTGAGGATTGTTTGGGTCAACATTATTCTGTGGTCCACCAGTATTTAGTCTGGGAAAATAATTAGTTATGCATTAACAGTTCTAAATTAATCTAAATAACCATATTAGGAATCACCTAATATGGCTAGGTAGACTAATTTCGAACTATTTATCAATTTCACCGTGTTTAACGTGTCTATCTGTTTTACATTTTTAATTTATTTGATTTCCATTTTATTTTACCCTGGGGGCTGTGTTTTCGCTTTGGGCATTTTGGCTAAGAGAGCCTGGATTTCTTTACGTTCATCGAAACCTTTCCACAATTCATACAATGCTAATATATATCGAGTTATTTCTAAAATCTAAAAAAGAAAAACTCATATTTCATTAAGTTATTGAATATTTTTTCAACTTACCTTTTCCATATCAACATTTAATTCAGCAAACCATTGCTTTACATCTTTCTGTTGAATTACACAAGCCATGTGGAGGCACGCTGCGAGTTTAAAACAAATTATTAAGAAAAAGGTAATAAAAATCATTTATGTTCTTACCTAATGATATTAAATAAGGCGGATAAAGCAGGCATACGTCTGTTCTTAAACTATCGTTAACGATCCTCCAAGCCAGAGGAAGAATTGTATCTTCGTGCCCTAAGTCTTGAGCATATTGAATCAATGGACGGTATGGTAAATAAATGACCAAACAGCAGTCCATCATTTCCAATAAAAAAAATTCACATTCGACGACATTCTGGATTCGGTAAGGATATTCTTGCGAATGGGCGTAATTAAACTTTGTTTTAACTGAAGAAAAAAAATTGAAAAAAATATTAAACAAAGTTCTAAATCGAAACATTTAACACGAAGTACGTACTGACAGTTTGGCACGTTGATATCAATCGACTATTGGATATCATACCAAATTCTTCAACTTTAGATGCAAGAAATATACATGTTGGCGCCAATAAAAATGGATCAATGCACTTCAACGAGTTCCTTGCGTAAAACCTCTTAAAATACGTAGTTGCTGTGGCTATCACTTGTTGGCGGACTTTCAGTTGTTCGCCTAAGGTTTGTATCACTGCGGAAAAACCAAACATCATTATCTCGCAGCAAAATTACATCATGAATAATTTATTACAGTTAGCAAAAAATATTATAATTTTTTGATATTCCTCCTCCGTTAAAACTGCCATATCAACTTGCCGTTCCCGAATCAGATCTTGTTTGTCCAGCAACCATTGCTGACTACGGTATTCGAAAAACATGAAATTAAACGTAAATATTTAAATTGTTCGGGCTAATTACAAAATTACTTACTAATGCGAACTATGCCAAAAATTTCCAGCCATTATTTTGTATTAACATGCCACGGAAAATATTCTCCGTGTCCTTAGAATTTCTGGATGAGTGTGTTTATTTTATATCCTTATGAGACGTGGCGCCATCTCTCGATATCGTCAACAACCGGCTGATGCCGAGGTGATGCCGGTGATGCAGATGGGAGTCGGATGCACTGCATGCGGAATGCGAGCTGTCAATTACATATCCTGGCTTTTTCCGTTTATTTTGATTTTAATTAACGGCCATCGAATGGATTCGCTTTTCATTTCTTTGCTGGAGGACTTACAAAAATGACCAAGAGGAAACTGGATGGGCTTCTAATGAATGAACATGCAGTTCCACTCCCAATACAGACGTTTCTGTGGAGACAGACGAGGTATTTTTCAAAATATTTTTTTTGTATTTTTTTAGTGTTTAAAAAAAAAATATTTTCCCCTATCACATGTGTGCCTTGTTTACACTCGGTAGAATAAATCTAACTTAATTGACAGGTGTTAAAATACGTGTTATGCTAATTTATACTATTTATGCTATTCAAGACTTAATTAATTATTATTTCTTTCAATACGTCATGAAATTCAAACAAAATACTAAATATTTTATCCTAATTTTATCAAATCATGATTTACAACACATCGTTAGATTTTGATAGCAAAACTTCTATTATAATTAATTAAAAACAAATGAGAGAGTTGGAGTTCTAAGGTGCTAAAGTTGCTTTTATTTTTTTTACGACTAAGCAACCTGTTACTTTTCGTGTCTGGATACATTCCAACTAACTTAATAGTGCAGTCAAAATTAAAAAAAAAAAAATCTTAAAAAAAATAATTTTATTTTTAATTTTAATTTTTATTTATTTCCAGTCCTTTTATTCGACCCAAATTAGGAAAATTACACGAAGCATCATGCGTGGTGAGTGTTATTTTCATTTTCATACAATATACACTTTTGTATTCTCATTAATATAATTTCTGCACTTAACTTAATCACAGAACTGCGCATCAGCTCAGCTCATTTCTGTTAACTATAAATTTATATAATTACAAAGCGCTGTTTACTTAGTGTTCAGCCTCTGCCGCTTCAAAGGTGCTGCTGTTTACACGAGTCGAGTTTGAACAGCTGATAACAGCATTGTGCCAAGGATACACTAAAACAAATACAAATTTATCTTCTATATCACATTATAATTATTTCACATTATAGAGAAGAAGATGAAATAATGTTGTTTGGGTTCCAAACTGGACAAAGTGATGAGAACTTTGGTTTGGCACTGGGCCAAATAAAACGCAAAATCCTCCTCTTATTGCCATTTTGCTCTTCCCAACGCCGAATGAGCTCACCTTTATTCAGTTCCGGCAATAAATCTTTCTCTCTTTAATAAAATTGCAGGATGGTTGACTTAATCAGTCGGACGCCTTTTTTACGACGTTATTTCATAGCGTGAGTCAATTAAATAGAATTAAATAGTGGGAGTGAGAAAAATTGAAAAAGGCACGCGAATTGATGGGCGTGAGGCTGAAAATAATGGCGATTCTCTTTGGCCATTCTGTCGTTAGGATAAGTTTGTTTACGTGCTTAAGTAAGGTATTAAAGTGGAGTGTAAATAGAGATAAAGGAGGGCACTGAGCGCGTAGCAGAGGCGTGCCTGCAAAAAATCATCTAATCTGCAACGTTTTAATCTTTCATCGAACACGCCAAATTAATATGAGTGAAAGGGGATTTTTGAGTTTACACAAAAACTGAGTGTATTTATTTTCTTCTCCCCGTCTGATGTTGAATCGCGGTTACCTAGCAACCACATCTTTGAGATTGGGTTACTGCATTGGGTTAATCCATTCTGGGAGTAGCGGCTAGGGGAGGACTACATAGTCAGCTCGAATAAATTTTATTTTATTTTCTTGTTAGAAACTGGAAATTCTTTCATTTATAATTATATTTTGTAAGAGTGGAATAATTTTGTTGGAGATGAAAATTATTTTATCATCAAGATAAAAAAAAAAAATTTTTTTGACGGGTTTAATTGTAAATTTTATGTTTTAAATTGGTTCATCTGCGATTCTTGAAATTGTTCTGAAAGGAAGTATCAAATTGAGGCTTTTCTCAGAAGTTTATTTTCAACCATTTTACATCCAGCACTTAAGTTTATCGTTTATCAAATGGCTGCTTTTCTGCAGCAGCTTGGGGTTTTTGGCATTGCTGGATATCGGGTTGAAGCAGTTCAACGTTTTTAAGAATTATTTTTACTTCAACTTGAATTATTTCGTCATTAAAAATTCAAAAATCGCTTTTTCCTCCCTTTTGGTGGGTTTATAAGACGAAGAAAAGGAATTAAATGGCAAAGTTCCATGGAATATCTGAAATAAAAACACTATTATCATAATTTTCACCGGTTCATTTATTATATCAACTATGTTATATGTACCTATAATTAGTAAAAAAAAAAAAATACATTTTTGCCTTTTGTATTTTTTCCTCGTCCCTAATCAGTTCTGTCAACAGGCCCCTGGTCACCATGTAAGTTAATTCTTGTTTAATGCTTGTTTAATACAATTCAACCAATATTTTTTTGTGTATATTTGTCTAAGGGTATGATTTCATTTGATTTTGATGAATGCGTGCCATTTTGTTCAATTCAACTAAAACATCCGTTTTGACTTGTCATTTTACGCATCTTTATTTATATTTTCCCTCTTAAAATCAAATGTGACAAGTTCAATTTGCTGATGTGTGAATCAGCAACTGATGAATGTTTTATTTCAGTTTCTTTTTTTCAATTCCTTTTTTTTTGGTTTTGGAAAATGTGGGATTCATAAATTTAAATTTTTTAAGGTTATGATGTTCTTGACATGTGCATGGGCATGAAATTATTTGTTGAATAAAGTTTAATTTTTGTTTAATTTTGGAAGTTTATTTTTTTTCGTATTAAGAATGCTATTTTATTAACGGGAGTAGCAGCTTGTTCCACAGCTTTCTAATTCAAACTTTTTTTCTTTCTTATTTTAATTAAAATACTGCTGTAGGAAATGAAAGAAGCATGCAAGGTAAGAATTATTATTCAAATCAAGTCGCACGTTTAAAATATGTATAAATATTTGTATATGCAGTCTTTCGAGAAAGTCCTCGTCCAGAATATACAATTTGGCTTGTCTCCTAGTCTTACTGAAGCCATTAGGAGTGTGTCTCGATGGCGATTAATCGAAGCAGCTCTCCCTCATGTCATGCACTGCTGCGCATCGATGCTTTATAACAGGTTTCACTTCTTTTTTTTTCTTTTAAAAATGTCACGTTATATCGATTTTTCTATTTTATTTTACAGACGAGACAATATCGGAAGGCTAGGAAGTGGAGAAACAAAATTGCTCTACACATTGCATTGGATTCTTTTAGATGCTGCTGAAGAATGTTGCGATTCCGACCCTAGTGGCAAAAAGTGTGAAAAATTAGAAAACGCACTACGTTATTTGTTTTCGTTGACTACAATAGAAGTAAGCAAATTTAAATGTCAATTCTGTACCAAAATGAGATTGGATTATTTATCCATATATTGAAGGCCTAAATGTACATTTAAATTTTGGTTTATTGCAGGTGTTTGTTTACCTTTTTGCGCCATTATGCTTTTACCTGAAGGAATCCGATTTTCAGAGTTTTAGACTTGAAAACGGTCTCAAAATATGGCAAGCCATGTGGGAATACCGGCATCCACCAGTTCCATGTTTTACAGCACAAGTGAAACCTGTTCGAACGATTCTTCACGGCGTTCGTTTAAAAAAAGCCGATGCACAATTTGGAGATGTATTTCTTGGCGGAAGTGAGTCGCAGTTTCGAGTATCAATCGGTGCCCTTCTATAATGGTCTTTCATTGGTTGTAGGTGGAAAACTCGTTACCGAAGATACTTCGTCGTTAGGATTTTTGTGTTTAGAAAGTCCATTAGGTGAGGTTCCATCAATGGAACGGCCACCTGGGCCCAGCAAACAAGTAAGCAAAATATACCGTAAATAGAATGACATTTTGAACCAATATTCGGAATCTCGTAGGCAGACGATGTTTTCAAAAATGACAGCGGACTGCGTCCTGAAGAAACTCAGGTAGGCAGCGATACTTTTAATGTTTTTTTGCGTAATGGGAGCCAGTTTGTAGATAGTTGTTTTATTATATTATTCAACATTTGAATTTATTCATTTCTTTCAGTCTGGTGTTGCTTTTACATTTGATTTGCTGTCTGATCAAACATCTGATTTTGCTGACACATCTAAGTCAGAAACGCGAAAAAGAAATTTTGAACGAACCTCTTCAGGTCATTCTGGAGAATTATGTAAAATGTCCTCGTCCGATACGTCCACTTCAGCACACATCGAAGTCATGTGCGAAGTGTGCCACGCAATTTTATACAACAAACAGGTTAGATACAGCCAAACAGGGCCTGGTTGGACACGTAATTTCTATTTATTGCACCGATTTTAGGGTGAACTGTCTGGAACTTGTAAATGTGAAAAGACTCAAATTGATTCCGAACAACAACGGCGGCCCTCCTTTACATCGAAGAAATGTTCTTCTCCTGTGGATAAAGAATTTATTCAGAATAAACTGGACACATCGTTACTGGTGCACGGCACCACCACAAAGATCGATGTTTCATTAGCTACTTACTTAGACATTGCAGTATTGCGGTGTTTATTTATTTCACAGTGGCTGGAAGAAGGAATATTTTGGGGGTTGCAATTCCTTCTTCATAGGTAAAAAAGCTAAAAAAAATGCGTACCTTATCCAAAAATGGATTGGATTGATTTTCTTTTTCTAGATTGCAGGAGATATACGACGAATCATCTACCGAGGAGCAACCCCGTCGCCGTAGTAATTCATTACCCATTCCGAAAATTGAAGTGTCGCTCTGTCAAAGTCCTGACAAGAAACCCGAGTTACCTCAGAGTCCTAAAGAACCACCCCCAACACCGACCACGTCAGCCTTTGCTGTCGATTCTCCTTTTTTACCACGAGCGGTGTTGAGTGAGGTTCATCATCGAAGACCCAGTGAGAAGTCCAAATTAAAGAAGATGAAAATGGCTGATTTGAAGGCGTTTGTCGATTCCAAATTACGGTCCCGATCTGAGAAGCAATTGGAAACCCTCGGTAATGTCTACATAAAAAACCCAAAAACCCATTTTCACATTATAAAAAAATGAACAAATTATTAGCGAAAATCAAGAGTTAACAAAAAAAAAGAAAAATTAATTGGAAACAAACAAAAAAATTGTTTTTTGTTTGTTTATGTTTTGTTTTGTCGGTAGAAGTGCACATTAGTTTGAATTTTTTTAGTTGTCCTTGTGAATAACTCTTGATTTAGTCTTGTTGCGGTGCATTTATTTTCTAGTTGATCATCATAGTTGAAATTGCAACACATAACTTGGAAAGTGTTGTAAATGCATTTTCGTTATTCATGCATGTTTTGTGTACTGTAACGAGTCGAAAAATCAAATGATTGCTTGCTTTGATACTTGTGTCTCTGTATTTAAGTGATATCCTAATGGCAACATGTTTTGCGTTGTATCCTCAAACAGAACCTTTGCTCTTCAAAGTGCCGGGGCTAGAACTTTCTCTCTTCTGGGGATTACCTAGGGCAGGAAGTAGGTCATCGATATACTATATATCCCTTTTACTCTACTCTAATTCAATTTACAGTAGCACATATAAGAAAATATCATTGCATTATACACAAAGTGCTTGGAAAATAACGAAACAAATCGAAATTATAAATCAGTTTACCTCGCATGTTAAATATTAGAATCCATTTAGATATTAGTATAGAAACTAGAAAATGCGATTATTAGTGCTTAATCCTTAAAAAAAAATTAAAAAAATTAAAAAAATTAAAAAAATTAAAAAAATTAAAACAAATTTAAAAAAATTTAAAAAATTTAAAAAATTTAAAAAAAGAAATTTATGAATAAGCTAGACAAATTTTCGTTCGAGTATTTTTCCTCACTTTCTCCACTTAACTCTTCATGTAACTCTTAGCAACATCAGCTTTTCTTATTTCTAGGCCCCACAGGAACACCTGAGTCAGGTACTGTATAGTAACTCACTTAACACATTTATTTCATCTCATCTTTGATTTTCTAGCTTAGTTTTTGATTACCATTCATTTTTTCTTTGAATAAAAATGTAGTATTGTATTTGGGTGTCATTTATTTCTTTTTCCTTTCGTGTTTATTATTTGATACTAGACAATTGTTTATTCTCAGAACGGTGGTTGTTTTTCAATTTGTATTTATTTGTATGTAGAGCAAGCATGGTTATAGGGTACCGTATTCATGTTTCAGATAAACTCGTACTTTTGTCGATTTGCACGTGATGAGCTTTGATTTTAATTCTTCTCAATTATTATTTTGGCTAAATATTTATTGCTGTCTTACTTTTTTTTGTATAGCATTATCACCCTCTCCTTCTCTCAAAGGTATTCATTAGATCAAATTGTTTATTAATGCAAAAAAAAAAAATAGAAATAATTGTTTTTATTTTTCCATAGGTCTTTCACCTGGACCATCAATGTCAGGTACTCTTAAGAAGAGGGATGTAGAAAACTAATTAATTTTTTAAAAAAATTATATACACATTTTTATAATTATTAATTTTTAGCTTTGACTGGAGTGAATGTTTATCCCTCAGGTAGGTGGCTTTACTGCAACTCATGAACATTTTTTATTATCTAAATGTTAATTATTAATTAAGAAACGTCAGAACCAAAAGAAGAGAACATAACTTCATCTGAAGATCAAGAAATTGCCGTGTTCGGGGAGGATGGTGCCAAAGAAGGGATTGACCAGCAGCCTCCACGACCCCGATCGGCTCTTGCTAATTTTCCAGAGTCGGATTTCGTGGATAGGTTACAATCGGGTAGTGAAATGGTTCGTGGAAAAAGCATGCCCAGTTTGAGGTAACACATACGAGCTAAGCTGCCATGTTGATTTATTGTTGATCAATTGTTGCGATTTTTTGTATCAGATTTATTGACGAGAATGTGGAAGCAGTTGTTTCTCCCGAGCGACATAAACGAGCTAGCAAAAGTGTTCGTGAAAAGGCACCTACGTCTCGTTTCAAACACATTTCAAATCCTATAATTACGGTTACGGAACACACACCCACCCCTTCACCAGATTTATTCCAAAAACAGGTTTTTACAAATCGATTATACGAAAACTGTCCGGAAACAACGGCATGCGGAAAGGCGAGTCTTGCCAGTTTTTGACAAGTAGACAACTGGTCATTTTGCTGGCATGTCGTAAAATTCGAATCAGTGCTGTAAAACATAATGCTCATTATTATCCGGCATGCCGTTGTTTCCGAAGTAAATTTCTCTAAGTTGGAGTAGTTGGTGTAGTGGCACTGGCATGCTGAATCTGGATTTTCAAGGTTATGTGGACATTCTCTTCGCCATGGCCCATTCTTTATAAAACTATCAAGACCAGGAACCCATTACCCTCAACTTGGAGAAATTTACCAATATCCTGTATACAAAACCATTTAGTAGTGTTTCGATTAATCTATGCCTTTTTTAATTATAGGAACAAAAAGAAACGCACCACGATGATGTTTTTGTTGGAGCTAAACCTGGTATTATGCATCGATCACAGACAGATTCAAATATAAAATACACGACAGAAGAAATCGGAGAATCTTCTGGTTCTACTAACTATATTACAATGGAAGGAAGAATTGACAACTATGTCGTTTTAAAGGTAAACTTTACATTTTGGTATTTTACAACTTTAGCTAATTAAAATTATTTTTTTAGGCTGTACATTCTGTTACATTGCGAGATAATGTGTGTACATTACGAGTATGTGAAGTCATTTTGAATTTGCTCGACATCCTTTTGGATTTCGGTCTTTTAAACCAAGCAAATCGTGATGATGAATTTTCTGACTTTGAGTCGACAAAACTTGACAGAATAGATGATCCGAAAAAGGATGAATTAAGCTTGCACAATATGTTTATGAACAGCATTATCAAGTGAACATTGCATAACATTTAATTATTTTTTTAATTGTACAAATATTAAAAATCATTTAGGGTTTACATTCATTTAGGCTGTCCACACGGTTGTGGGGACAGTCATCGCGGCCCACCAGCAGATTTTTTACGATCGCAAGCTCAGAATACCTTAAACCGTTTGTTTAAAATAGATGAATCGCAGTTTCGTCGCTTTTTAAGAGAAATGGTAACTCGTCGACCCCTGAGTGATATCATGGATTTTTTTCACTCATTTGTCGGTTTTTGCGTCGACCCCGTGTCGCTTTTGTCCCCTCTCGGACTCGGTACTAGCATAATAAATTGCCGATCAACAAACAGTCTAACACATTTCTTATATTAATGTAGGACACAAAAAACCTGGAACTAGAGTTCCTGAGACGTCGTCGCAAAGCAGCTACGCAACAAACTTCGGTGCAGGTCCTGGGGGAATTGGAGCTAAAGGTATCGAAGGCCAAGTGATGGCTTGCATTTTTAAGTCACTGATTAATAGAATGGTGAAGGGATTAAAAGAATTGCGAAGTCCTGAAAATATGGTAAGGATGCGACTTTATCGCTTCTGCAGATTGGAGTTACAGAAATGTCTTTTTTTACAGGGTTTGTATTGTGATATTCGACAATTATTGTCTTACATCAAGGAATCGCACGGCAGTATATTCCGTCGTGTGGCTCTCGGCGGTCTGTTGGACTGCGTGGAACGTCCCAACAAGAAAGGAAAACCGATGAAAGCTTCTCAAATAGCAAAAATATATCGAAAGAACCAATCGATCGAATTTGAAAATCATCGGGATTCGCCTTATTCGCCTACCATGTTTATTGTCGACGAGGTTGGTGGAGATAAATCTTCAGGAAGAAAATCACTATTTAAAAAGAAGGGAAACATGAGGAAAACATCTAGTTCGCAAGTATGATTATTGCGTCCGATTATTGCATTACGGCTAATAATGATTTCGGAAATTGCAGTCGGCTTCGCTGCAAAGTATATACGACGAAAGGGAAGATGTTTGCCCAAGTCCAGCGCCAAGTCAGAGTGCGAGTGTCAGTTTATTTCGTCAGCAACGAACCCCTCGTTTGAGCCTTTCGGAGGACGAAAATGTGTCTAGTTTGAGCACCCCGACTGGTCTTCGTCATAAGATAAGCAGATTTCAAATTGGTCCGTCAAGTGAAGAGAAATGAAGAAAAATTATTCGTAGTAAGTTGTAACATTTGCATTTTGTACTTTCAGTTAGTTGGTTTAAGGGAGAACGAACGAAACAAGAATCGTCTCACGACGAGGACAGCGGGGATTCGCCCAACCACGATGGAATTGAAAAGTTGAACCGCCGTGCTAGTCAGTTGCTCCGATCACAGAAATTTCATTCCAAAGGCCCCAGTGCAGGCCATATGGGACTGACATTTATGCGAGCACGTAAACGCATGGAAGATCAGCTTTACAAATTTGGATTTGGCAGGAATAAAAATAAACATGGCAGTTTCGATGAGCCGCTTGCAGATTTAAGTCGGCGCAATTCGTTTGATTACGATTTGGCCACAAAAGAGGCCGAAATGGTTGTTATTAGAGAGAGAAAAATTGTCAACATCGATTCCGTACGCAATGGAATGATGCGCTTTTCCTTCCTCATGGAGTCGTGTCATCCAGGATCCATTCCCGATGCACCATTAATAGCTGCTACTTTAGATTTGGTAATTTAATAATTAATTTAATTTTAATTAATCAATTAATTAATTCAATAATCTGGTTAAATATTGTAGGAAGCCCCGGTTATTGCCAGAGCTGCTCTTCTGCTTGAATGTGCTTATTTTGTCCATCGATGCAATCGCGGGCAATGGCCTTCGTGGATGAAATTAAATTTACCCATGTTCCGTCTTTCGGGTCCACTTTCTAACAGAGGAACGCCTTCTGGACTTAGGCGTACACATATCTTACAAAGGTCTGCTGGCCGCATGTTTTACCAATGGGCTGAGGTTTGTACTTTTGTATATCAATTAGGAATAATTTATTTCTTTATTTATTTATTTATTCAAGGCTCTAGGTGTTCGTTTGGAAGAGTTGTTAAACGCGGAAAATGTTCAAATTAACGATGTTTTGTCCACTATAACTGATGAATCGAAAAAGAGGCAATTGCGTCAAGAAGATGACGATGAAGATTTTCTAGACGAAGCTAGTGTAAACTCCAGTTGTCCATTTGCCCTCAAGATGGTAGCTGTTCAAGTACTCTTGGAAATTACTGCATTTTTAAGAGAAACGCATCAACATCTGCCGAAATCCAATCGTCTTTCCCATCGTGAACGTCCCACGTTGGAGCGTTCCGGTCCTATTCCGCCCGTATCAAGCAACCGTCGTTGGAGCATGGGTTTAGGCAGCATGTGGTTTTCGCAGACGTCGGCGCAAAGCCTTGTCTCTATCTCAGATCAGGGACATCCAAGTACGATTTTAATACTTTATTAGTTAATTAATTTTTATCTTCTTCGTTGCTTTCACAGTTGGAGTTCAAAATGAACGAAAAATTAGTTTTGTGCTGCACGAAGCTGATGCTGAATCGTGCAACAGTAGCAATACTACGATACCAGAAGAGACGCCGACGGAAGAGAAAAAGGTTCGAAAAGTTACTCAAGGAAGAGCACATTTGCTACGACGCGGGACAGGTGGCGCTCCAGCAATGACATCAACGCATAATGCAAGCTTTAAAAGACGCAGTTTCAAACTAAGGAAAGGTGGCAAAACTAAGGAAAAACTTGACGAGGAAGAACGTAATAGAATATATTCCATATATTTTGTTGAGTTCATTTGATTATAATTTGATTAACTTTCCGCTCCCGTTTCTAGTATTATTCAGGCGATCTGATAGTATCAAGTCAAAACGCAAAGTCAGTGCCATTTCGGATCGCTCCGATACCAGCGAACACGCCGATGCCAGCGGCGAGGAATCTCCTGGAATTTTGAGCGACGAGCAGGCGCCTGAAAGTCCGAACGAAGTCACTGCTGAGAGCGATGATTCCACGCTGTCTCGAAACATGCCTTGGTTAAAGGTGGTCGTTCAAATTACTAATTCGTTTAATTACGTGTGCAAGCATCAACAGTTTTGCCATCCGAACTGTTACCGAAGACAAATGCGCGCGTGTTCTCGCCTCGTAAAAGCTGTTCGTAAAGTAAATTAGATTTATTTATTTTTAAAAAATTTTGTTTTAAATTATTGGGTTTTATTTATAGGTTTATGGTGATGATTTCGGTTATTTAAAGCACCAAGATGATATTAAAGAGAAAATAGTTGGGAAAATTGATAAAAAAGAGAAAAAAATGACAAGAAAAGTAAGTTGTTTGCTAATTAGTTGAAACAAAACAATTTATATGTCTCGTTATTTGTAGCCATCCAATCACGCTATGATGGGTTCTCCGGTCAAAAGGAAAGAAAGTTTTGGTAAAAACATGGATAAAATTGATAGGAATGTTGATTCTAGTTTGTTGGGTGCAATTCGATCTCGACCTGGAAGTCTCACGCACTTAGCTAAGGATTCAATGGGTAGGCTTTCCTAGGACGTTAGAAAAGTGTCATTTATGGACTTGCAAATGAATAAAACAACCGAAATAGCCAATCAGAACAATACAAAAATTACTGGGCTCCTGTCCGAAATTGAAAGAGTTAAAGACACAAACAGGGTTAACTCTCCAGCACTTGATGGGCATGGGCGAAGGAAGTTGTCTCTAAGTCAATGAAATTGAGAAATTTTGTATAATAACTTGAAAAGATTTAATCGGGTATTTGGTAATCTTCCGGGTAATGAAAAAATGAGTTTAGGCTCATATATTGGAAACCGTAAGAGATGCATCATTTCTGAAAGCACCAGCATCATTTTCTCGCAAAACTAAACTGGTTTCTGCCCAATACAAATTTAGCGGCATCTGAAAGGTGGGAGATTCAGCACGAAAATGCAGTTTTGGTTTATACCTTGCGTTATTCATTTACGCACGTGCATAAATGCAGTGTTTTGATACAGTTCTCTTTCCAATAACACAAGCTTAGTTTCTTTCTTTACGTTTATCCAATCTTTCTTCACTTAGAACAACATAGATACGATGTCGATAAAACTGAAAGTAAGAAGAATAAACTCAAACCAGATGAACCATCTCCGATTCTTAAATATTTGAAAAAACAGGTACCGTATCATTCTTCGTCCTTTCTCCTCCTCATAAATAAAAAACCCTCTTTTTCCTCCATTCACAAATTAATAAATAGCGAATATAAAATGAATATAAATTTGTCTTCTTCTAGGTGCAAAATTTGTTCCATAGCCCGTTCTCTCTTATTATCAAGGGAGCAGTTGTGTTACAAGAAGATGTTTTGGTTAATATATTGCCTGTAGCCTGGGAGTTACTTTTAGAAACGGATCAACAATTAGCAGGCTGTGCAGGTATCACGAAAATAAAAATACCGGTATATAATGATTGATGAATGTGTGTACAATGGCATTTGTCCTTCCCTCAGCTGTAGTATTTATACTCGCTTCTGTAAAGGCATCTGACCAATCGAAAGATTTAATGCAAAGAGAATTACAACACGAAGATGTGGTGCAACGAATTAATGCTTTATTGAGGTACCGCAGTGATGTTTTAATCTAACGTTACGTATTCAATTTTGTTTTCTTTTTTTTTTAAGATTTCAATGTCTCTGGCGTTTTCGTTATCAATCATGGCCTCGAATGGAAGACAATGCTCATATTAATTTCAAAGTTCCTCCACCGGGTATTGATTTTACATTACCTTCTCCTAAAATCGGGCTCGATTCATTAGCACCAGTTGATCCTTCTTGGATGCCGCATTTTAAAACTAAAGTTGAAGAAGTCACTCTCAATCAAGATCAAACGGTGATTTCATTACTTTAAAAGCCAATTTATGTTTGTGTTTATGTGTTTATTATTTAATTATTTAATTCAGCGTGCATTCGTAACTGCAACTAAAACAAGAAAAAAACAGCAAATAGAATTGATTCAAACGGCTTTATTGGCTGAAGAAGAAAAACATCGTGTTGAGCGGGAAAATTTTTTAATTACTGCGACTGCTGTTTGCATGCAAGCGGCATATGAACCAGCTTTGTATCATGCTGTCGAAGATCACGATGATTGTAATCAAGTACCAACATCATTCATTATCTATGTAACTTACTTTTTATTTATTTGTTTGTTTCAGTGGACGACGATCAGTCAGATCAGCAGACGAAGGCAACGACTCATCACATTCAAGTGGCTCAGTCACTTTTCCCATCGTGTTTATGTTCCGCCGCAGTTCCCATAATCAATCTGCTGGACGATGCTGCCGTCAATCCTGATGGCACAGCAGGCACGTTGGCTTTTTTTTTCTTATTTCTTTTTTGTTTGTATTTACGAAAAAATTATTTTCTTATCGTGTCTTTTAGTGTACCAAGTTGCGCATCAAACTATTTGGAATTGTCTCGTGGAAGATCCGGCACTGTTTTTACGTCATTTTCTAGAAAAATTAACTCGTGAACGACAGGATGAAATGATTCAAATTCTTCGACGCTTCATACGTTTTTTTCCCAACTTACCTCCTCAGTCTGGATTTGTTCTATTTAATTATCTCGTGAGATAGATAGATTTATTTGTTTAAGTCGTATTTTAATTTTAATGAAAGATGTATTTCCTCAGGTGGGCTATGTGATGTTTTACGTAAGAACACCGACGGAAGGTGGCCAGGAGCACATTGGAAATGCACTTTCTCTGCTGTGGATGGTTGTCCCAAGTGTCGAAGGAATTTTATTAAAAGATTTAAAACAAATACTCCGCAAAGAACAATGCGATGTAAGAATGAGTGGAAAATCTCGTTTGAATATTGTTTTTATAATCTGATTATGATTGATTTATAATTAGACGACTTTACTTATAACTGCAAACGTTCCGAGTGCTAAGAAAGTGATAATTCATGGTCCGGATGCTGGAGGCATTCCATCACAATTTCCGGTTCATGAAGACACGCAATTTTCATCCATTCTACAAGACTCAATTGAATTTTTCGGTATTGAAGAATCTGAACAAGATGAATGGCATTTGGTTGATCATAAAACAAGTACGACGGAGAAGCTTCCCTCTAAAAGCTCCCCGTCATTTAAAAAATAACTTTTTCTTTTTTCTTTTTGTTTTAATTAGATCATATTCATAATCCAAATGCATTTGTCCGGGATTTTTATTTTTTTAAACGATCGCAATATCCACAATTGGTGATGGTCCAATTTAATACAAAACAGTCGTACGCCGCCCTGCAAAAGCAGTCGTTTGGTAATAAGTTCGTAGAGATGGGTAAAGTATTGCTCATGCTCTCAATACTGCAGAGCTCTAACCAGCTTGCCCAGCGTGTATTTTTCCTCCACGAGGAATTGCAGAAATTGCCCTCATTTCCGCGCAAAGCGCTCGAAGCTGAATTCGGAATGTACGATGGACAACTGGGGAAAGTAATTAAGTTCTAATTAAGTTTTATACTCTATTAAGAATTGTATATTGAATTGTATGCATTGTGTTTTAGAGCTTGCTCAGTTTAGATGTGTTTCATAAATTGATGTGGGTCAAGTTGGTGGCTCGAATGTTTGAAGGAATGGCGGGCACATTTGCACATTCTTCAGACATACATTTATTCATGAATGTTTTGAATGGAACTCTCATCTTGCATTGTGAGGATTCCATAGTCTTGCGAATGTGTTGCGCTACTTTCATCAATGCCGCTCGACATTTTAAAAATATCTTTGCGTCAAATGGGTATAATCCAGCACAACAATTATTTGATAATGAAAACTAAATTTTTTGTTGTCAAAAAATAGATATTTGCTTATTATCCCGACAATGTTACGTATTTATACTACTCATCAGACCAATCCATTACTGTGCAGGACCATTGAATTTGTTATCAAGCAGTTTTACATTTTACATCGAAAACCGTTTATTTTGCAAATGTTCGGTAGTGTTGCTCCAATTCTGGATATTGATGTTACTAATGAAATTGGGGACGTGAATAAGGTGAGTAGTTCTAAAAAAACTTACTTGTTAGTCTATTCATTCAAATTTTATTAAATTTTAGGTTGAAGCTAAAGCGTTTTTTAAGTTATTATTAACGTTGGAAAAAGTAGCGAAAGATCCTCTTGACATTATGGAAATGGTTGAAGGAGAGAAGCCTCTCAAAGCTTTGGATTTTTGTTATCAATTGGAGCCTGACGTGATGCCAGTTCTTGATGCCATTTCTCTCTGCGTTACCGTCGTCGCGTATGCTGCCGATTCTCTTCGTGGACATCAGATGCTGGTAAGAAGAAATCATTTGTGATCGACACTCGTTGATCAACACAGTTGTTTTTTTCAGACAATTCTGGAAGCAGTTCTTCCGTTTTATTTGAAACATTTGCAATTACAAACAAACAAAGATGGACCTGGTTCAAGTAGACAAGAACTGCAGACAATTCATCAAATTTCTGTGTGCATCAAAACACTTATAAACAATTGCGAAGCACTCACAAAGTAATCCTACTATACATTGCTCGAAGACTTGTAATTGCAAACAAATTAATTATTTACAAATGATTTTTAGAAATTACTCGGGACCTCAGACTACGATGACCAATTTACGTGGATCTAGCATCAAAAACCCATCACGACCAACCTTCACTGCGACGTTCGAATTTGATGACGAAAATCAAACGCGGTAATATTATTTTCATTGGATTAAAAAAGTTATTTTAATTTTTTTTTAGTTTTGTTTCTGATCACGCTGCACGAAGACATTACGAACGAGACCTAGAGGACAGTGAAGGAATTCGTAGTGAATTTCGTAAACCTCGTGATGCACTTCTCAATGTTGTCGCGGAATTTCTTACTAAATGCACGTCACGTTTAGTTGATCTCAATAAACGTATGGGTCAAGAAAACAAAATTCAAGATCTTTTGGATACAAAATGTCATATTGTAAGATTACATTATTTTTTCCTAAAATTTTTTATTTTTTTTTAAATGTGTTTATCTTAGCGATTAGCTGATGTTGCACACAGCTTACTCAAAGTATCTCCCTACGACCCTCTTACAATGGCGTGCAAGGGTTTACAACGGTACATGAATGACATTTTACCAATGACGGACTGGTCTCAGGAATCCGTACGGCCCGCACTCATTACCGTTATGCGCCGTCTGGACAAAACCTTCACCAAAGTGTACAAAAAAGCAGCAATTCGAGTACGACCTACATTTCATTTTTTATATTCATTCAAAATATAGAAAGTATTCACGTTTATTATGATTTTTACAGCGTAACATAGATTGGGATGCGGCCGCAAGTTTATTAAAAGGCGTCTACCAGACTTTGGCTCGGCATCCCTACATCGCACATTTGCCTCATTTAAAGGTCGGTGACGTGTGAAGTCGGTCATTAATTAGTGCACATTTTTCCTTCTTGTTTTAATATTCATTTCATTCTCTTTAATGAATAGGCGTTAATAATCGTATGCCAAAGCATAATCCTAGGAGATACAGGCGTGCAATTTGTCGAGGAAAGTATTTCAAACATGACATCGTCGGCAGCAATTTTGAATCAAGCGCCCCCGCAGCATTTTAGTTCTATTACCGTCCGATTGATAGCTATGCAGATGCTGGCTCTCGGAGACACGTTCTCTTTGGAGCAGGTCTGCGGTGGCAGTTCAATATTTTCAACTAGTGAGAAAACGGAAAATATTTTGATGGATTTAATTTTGCCATTGTGTCTCAGAACGGGGTGTGGAAGAAGAGGTAATTATTATTGTTCATTTTAAAAAGCACCTTGAATTAAAGCAATAGTTGTTTGTTTGCAGACATGCCTTGTCTTCGGCGCTCTGATGTGACATTCGCATTAAATGTTATCTTAAACGCTTTGAATCCGCCAATGACTAAATCGCCAACCAGTTTACAGCAATCGAATAAGGCGGATCTTCGAGTTGGTTTCAGTACCGTGGAAAAATCACCGGTGAAAATCAAAGGATCCGTTTTCCAAGTCGCGTTTTTAGGACTTAAAATTGTAATGGTATGTTTTGAAGTGCAATTGACATCGAATTGGCATAAAATCGCCAAGTGCATTCGAGAAATGGGAAATCGATACCAAGGTACCATATTGTATTCTTGTTCAACTTTTGCCGTTTTTTATCGAATTTTTTTTTATTGTTTATATTTGAAGGTGGAATCGATTTATGGAATTTTCTAGATTTTGTTGTCACTTATAAGACTCCACTTTTTGTTCTTCTTCTGCCTCTTATTCAGCACAGGGTACTAACTCACTGTTACTGTATCAATTCAGATTTAATTGCTTTCTAACATTGTTTTACGTTGTCATCAGGTTATGCACGTGATTTGTGACAGTGATGCAGAATACTACTACCAGCAATTAATCGCAGAAAAATTACAAAGTTTTAGTCTTCCTTCGCCACGTTGTAAAGGCACTTTGCTCGTGGAATTAGCTCAGGAAATGAAGAAATTGAAAGAGGAATTGGCAACGAAAAAACCTTGTAAGTAATAATTATGGTAATGAATAAACGTATAAATTATTAATTATTCATATTCCGACAGCAACCGAAACAGAGCGCAGAAAATCTGTTGACCCCTACATGGAGCTTCCAACTCGTAAGCAGAGATCGAGTTTTGCTGAATTTTTATCAGAAGTAACAAGTGGAAACAACGGTGCACGACAGAGTCAGTCCAGTGCAACAGCCCCCAAATTAGGTATGGTAACATTACATTTTCTTTTATTTATTCTTTTTTTTTTTGTTTCAGTTTCAGGAATGTCAGTTTCTAGCAGTAGTGTTACATCACAAAAATCAGGTCTTATGCGACAATGGAGTGTTCGCAGTGAAAGTAGAATGCAGAAGGGTTTCAGTATGCGACTCCGACAATCAGAAGGCGGACGCGGCGCACAAGTGAGACGCACGAGCATTCATAACATGGAGGGTCGTAGCTCTCAAGGTATTCAATTTTTTTTTATTATTATTATTTCCATATTATATTTTTCTACTTTCCAGAATTAATCAACTCTAGTTCGCCATCTGTAAGCTCCGAACCGCGATTAATTCGGCAATCGACAGTAAACATCCGACTGCCCATTGGCAAGAAAACTACAGTTGTATCTGAAGTGCCATCATTACCTCAGAGTCCATCGGCAGATGATGGCGACCCTTCGCGCAAACATCGACTACAACGTCAAATGGCTCAAAGTCGAAAAACATTCCGTTTCCGATCCAGTCGCAAAGGCAACGTAGAAGTAAAAAAAATATAATTGAATTTTCTCCAAAAATTAAAAATATTTTTATTTTTAAAAAATGTTTAGTCCTTAACGGCTCTTCCATTGTCAACTGTTGACGTTGAACAAGTAGAAGTGAAACCAATGGAATCGATTTTAGTCGAAGAAGACTACGGAGCATCAGTTCCAACAAATCTCTCTGTGGCCCCACTTCCAGTCACATCGCCAACTCAGTCCACACCTTCAGAACCCACTGCATCTGCATCGTCTCAAGTTGCGTTAATTTCACCAACTTCAATTTCTGTTTCAATCGCCGTTTCTCTGGCGCCTCCTTCCAGTCACTCGACCTTATCAAGTCCATTATCCGTAGCCACAGCAACAACATCTGCGTCTTCCGATTTGCAAATCCATCCACCACGACGTCGTGGTGCCGTTTTTAAATCACGCTCCCCTTCAGCCAGCCCCGACAACCGAGCGAAGGGTTCCGAAGAGCATTATCAAACGTCCATTTCCGAAGTCGATTCGGCGGAATCGCTGAGCAACAGCGAGAATTCAGCTTTGCTTAAGGGAAATGAGAAATCACATTCGCAGTCTTCACTTTTTGTCGTATTTGATCCTCGAGATGAAGATACCTTGCTTTAAGTAAGAATATAAAAATATAAGAATAGTTGAAATACCATTCCAAGAGTATTTATTTATACCGAAATACAAGTTATTCTCAAGTTGTCTATACGAACAGAGTTGGGGAGAGGAATATTAGATGTTAATTTTATATTATTATTATTAATTATTATTATTTTAGTTGTGTAATTTGCAATTGTCTCTGATGAGACTCTTGCACTGTGGATTTCTTCACGATGTGCCAAAAATGAGAAAAAAGTATAAGATTATTGTTTGTGTTACGGTATTATAAACGTGCCAGTCTTATATTTTACTCTTAACTCGATGTAATTAAAATAGAGATAATCTAGGATAGATTTGTTCGAATCGAAGGCAGCTCGAGTCGTTGGCAAGTGTTACAATGTATCACGTAGTTGTGTGTTATTTACTGTTATCATTTGACATATTTGTTGATATTATTATTGTTTATTGCAGAGAAATAATTATTATTTTCTACTCGGATAAGGGCTAAGCCCTGCTCCAGCAGGGTTGCAGGGTTTAAAATTCGTGAAATATGAAAACAGAAACCTTAGAATAATATACAAACATTCGTATGTATATGTTTATGCTTATCATTTTGTGTATTTATTTTTGATAAAATAACTTTGTAAATTTGTCCGTTTATGTCATCAACATTGTATTGGGGGCGAGCCTATCCACTTCTCGCTCTGACCCGTTTATCCAGTCCCATAATTTGTAAAATGAATTATGCTTTGTAAAAGTGTGTAGCAGTTACGTGGTGGGAGTTGAAACGTAATTCCCGTACGTACTCTAATTGTGCTTTAACGTGAAACAAATAAAAGTGAGATTTTCATTTGCCAAAAATTTCATAATCTAATTCATATTAGTTACAGGCTATGTCAGCAGATAGCAGAACGAGAATCCATTGTGGATTGTGCTCGTTGCCTTAGCAACGCTCAAATAATTTTTTTTTTTTACAAATGTCTACACTAGATGGCAGTTCATTTATTTCCACGATATTTTATTTTTATTGGTTATTCAAATGAGTGCGCAGCCTAATTTGAATTTGGCATTTCCGCTTTTCAGTTCATTCCGAAGTTCTTTAGCCAAGAGCACGGTGTCCAGTCGCGGGAAGGTTCTCGAGCTTCGTGTTTTGAATAATGTAACGGTAAGTATTATTTGCTTCCCTTTTAATTTAGAGTTGTTTTAGTTAGTTTTTAGTTTCTAGTTTTTATCGTTTTGTCATTTTATAGTTCTTTTTGAAGTATCAAACTTTATCCCTCGCTTATTCTGTTGTGTTTTCGCTTAACGGTAATTGTGCCTCCATTTTGGTTCGTGGTTGCCGGGTTCTTAAATTAATTTATCTACTTGTACAAGTATTTCTACATTTTTTAAAACGTTTTCTAACTTAGTTTTCGCTTTTATTTAATGCCGCTTCTATAATTATCACTTTTTTAAAATTTTGTTTAGTTTTAGCAGAGACATGTACTATAATTTACATCTTAAGTTTTTTCTGTAATGAGTCAATATAATATTCTATTTCGCCTAGTCCAATTTAATTTGCATGTAGTGATTTTTATCTTTTAATTTTTTTCTAACTTGGCTGCTTGTGATTGGCATTTGGTTTATTCGTAATGCTTAAGAATTTTAGAAAATTAGGAAAAATGTTTATAATTTTTTTGATACTGAGTGTGATATGTTTACAGGAAACTTCAATTATGATAAGTCAGATGACATTACAACCTCAACAGGAGTAATAACGAACGAATTCAGTTTGAGTTGGCTCGCAATTCCACCTGAGGACATGGAAATTGTTGATTCGAATTGCATCGTTTTCGAAGAAAAGCCGTGCATGAATCTGTTGGAAAAAGAACGTTGCGAAGCGGTTCTCGGGGCGCAGTTTAAAGCTTGTCATTTGTTGGTGGATCCCGAATCGGTTTATTTTATAGTACTTTGATTAACAATGGTCGATAGCCCAAATTAGTCCTAAGCTTATTATTTAATAAATTTTTCATATTTATTTTAGGGCTTGTTCAGTACTACTTTAGTTTTTACTAATATATTGTATTTTATTTATTCGACTAGGGACTTCGCGACTCGGACAGATCCAGGATTTATATTTACTTCAAAAAATTTTGTATTTTATTTTAATAAAAATATATACATAAAATAATATTTTCTTTTTATTAAAAATAAATATATAGTAAAAAAAATTTTTTTTTAGGAGAACGATACAACATTTTTTTTTAAAGAGGGAGGGTGTATAACATTCCTCAAAAATTTTTCCTAAGTCATTCCTCATTCTCCTGACTTGACTTGTTTTGAAAAAAATTTTGGCAGCATAACGCCCTTATATTGAAATTTTAGAACTCTGAAAAAAAGGATCATTATTAATAAAAATAAAATTAAAAAAAACCGTTCCTGTGTTGTTGAGGACTTCGAGTCCATGTCCGCGGCCAAGTCCTGGTTCACATCCCGCGACGAAGACCCAGTTCATTTCGCTCGGTGGTGTCCACTTCCGAGTTCCTAGTCGAATAAACAAAAAAATAAATGTACGATACAGTTTGTGAGCAAAGAATAAAAAAAAGTAAATTAAATAAACCGAAATTGAAAAATTATCGAAGGCCCGAATTAAAAACTAAAGATATACCGAAATTAAAACTAAAGATATACCGAAATTAAAAACTAAAGATATACCGAAATTAAAAACTAAAGATATACCGAAATTAAAAACTAAAGATATACCGAATTAAAAACTAAAGATAGGCCGAATTAAAAACTAAAGATAGGCCGAATTAAAAACTAAAGATAGGCCCGAATTAAAAACTAAAGATATGCCGAAATTAAAAACTAAAGATATGCCGAAATTAAAAACTAAAGATATGCCGAAATTAAAAACTAAAGATATGCCGAAATTAAAAACTAAAATACTGTAATACTGAACAAACCGTAAAATCATTCTCAAAATAAATAGTAAAAATGTCTTAAATAATATAAAAAAGTTTATACTACCGTCATGAATTGATTAACAATGGTGACAGTGAAGTAAATAAATCCTAAATTAGCAAATTAAGAAATTAGTAGAAACAGCAAGAAAACTAGCCCTAAATGAAAGTACTATAAAATAAAACCAAATAAATTCGAAGTGGCAATTGCCAAGCATAAGGAATAAACCGAATGTCAATCACAAGCAGTCAAATTTAAAAAATAAAATATTAAAAGAAAATAATCACCTACCACTATATGCAAATTAAAACGGGCTGTGCAAATAGAATATTTTATTGACTCATGTATTCGCATACAGATGACGCGATTGAGTCAACTGACTGAACGACTGTGCTGCCACCGCCAGCGGAAGCAACAGTTTGTAAGTTTTTGTTTCACTTCGGACTTCGTATCGGCACCGGCACCGGCACCGGCTCCAGCTCCAGCTCATCGCTCGCTGAAAATGAAAGTTTCTTCATTAGGTAAGTGTATAACAGTTCTATTTAACAAGTTCTTTTCGTTATAGTAACAAATTTTTTTTTTCTGTTTAGGGATTCCACTACGTGACCGAAAAATCTTCCAACATCCAGAAGGTTTAATATTTAAGAATATTTTAAAGAAAAAAAATTGTATTTGTTATTGTAATTAATAAATGAATAAAAAAATCATTCAACACAATCTAATTTCATTATTTAAAAAACAAATTTTCATCGAAATATAAATAACAAAATAAAAAAAAATAGAACTTGCAGCAATTAAAAAAAAAACAAAAAAAACAACCAAAAGAACAACCCCTCGGAAGACAAGCTGAAAAGGTCAGCTTCACGGTATAACGAATCCCAAAATACTCGGTTAAGATTCACCAGCCTTTATATTAAAGTAACGGTGGGGCCCAGATGTGCGCGGGTCTGGGCCCTGAATAAATTATACCTCTATTGTGTCCTCTTCAAAGTTCTTTCAAGTTGAATGTGACCTATTCACCTATACAAAATAAAAAAATAAAAAATCAATAATAATTAAATGTTTCAGTAAAACATAAAGTCTTGAAACAAAATACAAACCGAGAGAAGCACAATATTCAAATAAAATAAAAGTAAATGATAAAATATTAATTAAATTAAATAAAATAAAATAAAATTAATATCAACGCGATAAAACATTTGACTAAAATGAACGCGATAAAACATTTGACTAAAATGAACGCGATAAAACATTTGACTAAAATGAACGCGATAAAACATTTGACTAAAATGAACGCGATAAAACATTTGACTAAAATGAACGCGATAAAACATTTGAATAAAATGAACGCGATAAAACATTTGAATACTTAATGTGAAAGCAACTGGTAAAAATTTTCTCGTAAAATGAAACTAAACAGTAAATTTAATTGAATAATATAAAATAAGTGAAAATTAAATAAGTGAAAATTAAATAAGTGAAAATTAAATAAGTGAAAATTAAATAAGTGAAAATTAAATAAGTGAAAATTAAATAAGTGAAAATTAAATAAGTGAAAATTAAATAAGTGAAAATTAAATAAGTGAAAATTAAATAAGTGAAAATTAAATAAGTGAAAATTAAATAAGTGAAAATTAAATAAGTGAAAATTAAATAAGTGATAATTAAATAAGTGATAATTAAATAAGTGATAATTAAATAAGTAAAACTAATTGATATCAAATGAAAGTAAACGACAAAATAATCTCAAATAAATTAAACTAAAAAGCTAACTAAACGAGTTGAATTTGGTCAAAAATTACTACAGAATTAAGTTATAACAAAACTTACGAATTAACAACGCTGCTGTCTCCGTGCTCTCGCCAAAATCCGACAAAAATCGGCAAAAACGCTGGGAAATTCGAGAAAATTGCTTTGAATACTTAATTAGAGCAATTCACTCTGGAGCAGAAGTTCCGCAAATTTATTGCCACCTGGTGTCAATAGCAACAACTACAAATATAAAAAAATAGGTATACGTTTGAGTTTTTTTTTATCTTCAAAACAAAACAAGGAACTAGCGACGCGACTGCCGGCAACAGTTTAAAATTAAACTTAAGTGGTGTTCTATTCTTCTCGAGAGATGGCAGAACGATTGATTCCGCATCTCGATCGAGAAACCAATCGCAGTTGGCTCCAATTCCAAATTCAATTTACAATTTACTATTGATATCTTACATGAACTTTCCCTAGAAATGATTCCAGTTATTTTAATTTCATCTTACTGTTAAAATAGTTCCAATTCAATAGCAATGTCATTCCGGTTTCGTTTTAAAAACTTATGTTAGTACCGGTAAGTTGTGGACATCATAATGGCTTACAATATGGCAATCCGAGCTCAGCTTTGAGTGCAATTTGAACTATCAGACAAGTGAACAAAACGACGCATTGAAGAAAACAGTATAAAATACCGTATCTAATATTTTGTAAACATAAAAATAGTTAGCCTATATTTTACCTCTCAATAGGTGATTACCCACTGGTTCTTCTACTATTTCTAATGTCTTAAATGTGCATGCACTTTTCACCCCCTTCTTTGTATCCTATTTTATATAGCCAATGTTCCTTTAATGGCGGCTGGAACATTCAAAATTTGTCCCTTAATCTTTCTACAGAAAATCAATAGCTCAATAGCTGCAAAAAAAATAATTTTACCTTCCAGGTAACTCTCATGCTCTGCGTATCCAAAGTTTCCACTTCTACATCTTGTGGAGAACCAGATGGAGCTAAAATAATTTATAATTTTTATTAATTTCCAGTGTCAACTGTATCGGTTGAATATAGTCAATACAGAGTTTGCGACAGGTACTTTTCCCTTATAATTATAACTTTTCTTTTTTTTTGGTTATAAATAGTGTTACACAAAAAAAAAAGTCCAGTTTTTAGTGCATAGTTTAGAAAAGCGAGTACTAAAAACTGGACATTTTTCCATAAAAAAAGTTATAATTATAAGGGAAAAGTACCTGCTGCAAACTCTGTAATGTTATATGGTGTCATTGTTATATGGTTCGCTGCTGCCAACGTCATTCACAGCTATCGCTCTGAAACTGTAACATACAGGAAGTCGACTAACCGTAACATTTGTAGTATTAAATGGCATTTCTAAATTTGTCCGCTCCGCACACCTTCATAGCCACCACGACGAGTCCCAACAAATAAAAAAACTTATATTAACACATGATATTGAATAAAAATTTAAATTAAAATTTAAAATTTAAAAAATCCAAAAAATTCAATGAAAATTTGAAAAATGTAATAAAATTTTCAAAAATTTAATACAAATAAAAAAAACAAAAAAAAAACAACCTTGCACGGTTTACTGCCGAGAGTAAACTAGAATGGCATTGATGTTCGTTATCATCTTCCGGTGCAATTTCAAACTAAGAATTATAAAAATTTAAATTTTTAAATATTTTTGTTTTTTCGTGCTTACTTTTGGCTGTCCGATATTTTACACGTGTATAGACATTTTTAAGCGGGAATGGTTTGATTGGCATATACTCGGGTACTGCAGAAAGATAAAATGTTCGTTACGAAAACCGGGACGATCCGACGTAATCTACAATGAAAAAACTATCTAATACATCTTTTTTAATGGTTTTCGGTGAGGTATGGAGTCCCAAGTCTGCGAGCGGCCTGGCCCCTGTCTGTTTACTTGTAATAAACATTTAATTTATGACTTACGAATCTCTCCAAGGCTGTGAACAGTCAAACCGCCTAAAACTATGGGGAAAATGGGTCTCCCGGTTGAGTCTAGTGGAATCGGTTGCACTAAACGTTTGGTAATTGAAATTTTCTTGCGCTTCGGTTTTAAAATTCTCTGCATTGAAAATAATGAAATGTTAAAATTAAAACTATAAATGAACTAATTAAGGTCGCCACTCGCCAGTCTCTGTTATCAGGGTCGGGACAAAAGGTGGTGTATGGGTATACCTAGGTGTACACCTCAGATGTACCCATACACCACCTTTTGTCCCGACCCTCATAGACATGTAAGTTTATGATTGATGGAATTGATCATCGATTAAGAAAGACTATAAAATGACAGTAGAAACGTATAAAGTCAGATTTTCTCCATTACAACCGGACTTTTCTTGTCCAGTACGTCAATTATCGGCTGTTCAATAATAAACAATGAAAAATAAAATAAAATAAATGATCTGCAGAACAATGGCAAGTTATTGGGTCTCCATTTTTTTTACCCATAGTTCAACATCACTTATGTGATCACTAATGTGATCACTAATGTTATCTCGAATGCAATTTCGAATGTGATTCCAAATGTGATTGTGAATTAGTGGCGCCATCTGTTGCTCCGCGCCTAAACCAGAGTCATACACTTATCTCCGGGAAGCACAGACATATCGCTGGAAATAAAATAAAAAGAGGAAAAAAGTAATAAGTAATAAAATATTAAGTAACACTTTTAAGACATTTATTCGTTTTTTGACGCGCTGCTAATTCAGAATTACATTCGCGAGCACATGCATACGTGATGATGAACTATGAGTAAAATAAATATGACTCTACATAGTGACGCCATCTGTTGTTCCGCGGATTCATATGAAATCCAGTTTTAGAATGCAGTTTTCGAAGCAATAGATGGTGCCAATAGATTGTTTATTATAGAGATTGCTATGATGTTTATCTCTAATTAAAATGGCAAAAAAATAAATTAGTTCATATTTAAAATCATAGATAGCTCCCCCTGAACGTCCCACTACCCCACAAAACTGCACGGCAATCCGGCGATCCGGCACCCTCATGTGGGCCCGCGCTTCAACTGGAACAGACCCTATAAAAAAAGCCCCTCTGCTCTAAACTGCGGCTCCCTGGAAATGAGAACGAACTGAAGAGCGATCCGGCCCCCGCATCAAAAGGGGCCCGGGCTTCAACTGGAACGCACCCCAAAAGAGCCCTGACGCGCCCCCAGCTCACGGACAAATGCAAGAAACACAATGGTAACAACCAATTGGCCCCTGATCGAGAAAGGGAAACAAAGCGGGGTGCCTGGTTGGGGGTTGATTCCTCCTGGGCTAAGACAGTGTCGCTATGTGACCAACGGTTATCGATGTTTTTCTGACATTTGACGGACTTAACCTCCGGTCCCTAACATTAAAATTAAACGGGGCTGTCGAGTGATGGAGAATTTGTTGAGATGTGGATCCTGTTAAAAAAATAAATAAAATAAAATTAGTAACCACAAATTTAAAAAATAAAACACAAAACATTTGAAAAAAATTGTGATTATAATAATCCCCCAAAATAATTATTTAATTTGAAGTGACTGATGATTTGACGTTGATCGAATGTGGAAAGTGGAAAGCAGCAAGCAGAAAATGGCGTCGTGAAGTGAAGACAACTTTTACCATGCTTTCTCTCTGCTCTCGCTCGTGCTTACCTTAGGTAAGCAGAAATTAAAATTATATCAAAAAAAGGTTATTTTACGAAAACATACTTATTCAAATAATTTGCCGATTCAAAAATGGCGCCGGGCGGAATGACAATTGTTGCCATGGTTTGTTTCTTAATATATCAGAAATAAAATCTTACGTATAAGAAATGTTATTTTTCGAAAATACACTTATCCATGAAAACCAACTACGGTTTGGCAAAAGAAAAACTCCATTTGCAAAGTATTTATGGAAGAGATTATTGTCCGAGCCATCGTCACAACGCCAAAACAGTAATATTCTTTAAATATGTTGTCTGAAAAGTGGCGCCATCTGTTAACCCACGCGCAAACCAGATTCATTAGTCGGGACCGTTATGTTTTTGCAGGTAGTTTTCTTACTTAGCCGGTGAGCAGCTGATCGGCTGGTTTATTTGGCGGTCTCCGCAGTTGTGCTGCTTTTGGAATGATTAAATATTCTTCCTACGCAAGCAAACTTACCTCAAGACACAAAATATAATAAAAGGGAAATGCATGCTGATGTCATCATTGATTATCATTCTCACCAGCAGTAATCGACGTTTTAATATTCTATCGGCAAATCTTAGAACAGAAAAAACACATCAATAAAAACAAAGGGAAATTCAATACATCTTTCAAGAGTACACTTACACTTTAAAAACAAAAACAACATAAAAAAGAGCCTAATTTAAATGGCAATTAAATGCGGTTTAGTGCATCACCAATTTTTATCTCGAAAATATTGTTGTTTTTATTAGCGATTCAAATAAGCGATTCTAACTTTAGTTTTTTTAAATATTCTAATACTTTATACATTAATAACAACTGAGTGTGCTCATTTGGTTCCATCACCATCAGAAATAACAACTGTTTTCAGGATCTTCTGAATTTCTGCTTAAAGGAGTAACACTGACGGCCGCGTCCAATTCCGTCTAACAAAGAGAAATTCGAATGATTAAGTGAGTTATTGGCGCCAATCAACTCAAAAGTCGAAGCAGACTTACTTTATTACTAACTTTCTCATCTTGCCAACTGAGTTTTTTAACCCTTCTGGGCACAGATTTCCTTCCGTTATCCGGGTCATTTTCGCTAGTTATCGAAGAAATTGACCGATTAGCTTCACTTTTGGCACAAAGTGTCATGAGTTTCGACCCTCTGGTTTCATTCTTAGCCAAAGCAGTGCTTGCCGAAGCTATCGATCGATTGGCTTGTGATCGATTACCGGGAGAACCCGAAGGCGATGATTCGTCTTGAGAATCATTCCTAAACGTGGGATTTTCTCTGCCATTTGCTCGCGTTCCTTGCAGCAACTTCTCATGTACACTTCCATTCATGTAGGAACTCAGTTTGTTCAATGACTGCGACGACTGGCGCGAATTTGTTTCACTAGTATTTTTGCTGAAAATATAAATCAATTTTAATTTTAATATAAATTCAATGCCGATAAATTTGCCAGATAACAGGTACTCAACTGCTTGGCGATGTAAAGCGCGAGGACCAGGACAACTAAAACGAGCACTCCCAAAGTGGCTCCGAAAATAATCATGAGAAGGTAAGAGCTGTCTGCTGCGAATAGGGACATGGAGCTAAGGCGTAATTCATCCGGTACTGTTATTATAATTGGCACCGAAGCAGACCGTTGCGGTTGACCGGTGTCAGTTGCCATTACTACTAAATGTGTGAGAGATGAATTGAGGACTGTCGAATTGTGCACTTCGATCACTCCTACTTCACTGATAGAAAAACAACTAGCAAAAATGATTAGTAGTTGAACACATGTTCTATTAATAGGTACTGTTACTGTATTCTACTAATAATCACTTACTTGGCATCTTCACCGATAAGAGTAAGATTCACGTATTCTGATTTGTCTTCATCGACAACTTCTATTTGGCCCAATATTAATCCGGCCTTCAGATTGTTGTCCAACACTATAAAGTTGTACAACTGGCTACCAAATTTCGGATTATGTCTATTCACATCGACGATTGTCATTTCAACTTGCGTATAGTCGCTCTATAAAATATCATTTACGTTAAATTTACGTTAAATGACCATAATATTTATAATATTTGAAAATTAAATAAATTTTGCTGTATTTACCAATTTGCCATCTGTCACTTTGACTGTAACAGAGGCGAACTGAATTTGGTCGTAGTTCAACGGCGAACTCAACACCACCTCTCCTCTAGATGAAATTAAATGAATAAAGAATTAATTAATTAATTAGGTATTTAATTTAAATGAAAAAAGATTAAATTGTCATTTATTATATTATACTTATACCTGTTATTGACGCTAAAATACTCGACGGAACCATTGACTAAACTAAAATACAGCTTCTAAAAAGAATAACAATAACTGGGTTATTGGCATTATTAACGGTGCAAACATTTGCTTACCTGAACGTGCGGTTTATTAGTTTGCAATAAAATTACAGTTTGGTTGACTGGAAACGTTTCGGGAATATTGCGAGTGTACCGAGGGAAGAGAAAATGTAAATCTCCATTTACCGACGAGTATGGACTCACACTGAGCGTTGTCAACGCGGATCTCTCGGCATTGTCCTCTTGAGACGCCTTTAATTTTAATCTATTAAAACAACGAGTGGAGTGCGCAAACCAAACGGCGCTGCTGCTTACTTTGATCACAAGAGTGAGTGGAAACACAACATCATCAGCGAACGGACGCACAAGTGTCACTTCTCCCGTAACGTTATTAATAGCAAAATATTTGCCATCCACTTGATCTGCAGTAAGCAAAAGTCATTGAAAAGGTCGAACGAACGGACAAACAAATGAATTTCACATTCACCTGACTTGAACGAGTACTCTATCGATGCATTGATGCCTCGATCCATATCGCGTGCATTAATTGCTCGAGGTTTTACCTCCAGTACGGTGGCCTGTAAAAGAAAAAAATGAAGAATAAAAATGAAAAAGTTATTATTTCAGCTATCGTCATGAAGCTATGTCAATAAATTAAGATACTATACCAGTTGAGCTTGATCGGGAATAACGGAAGCGTAGCGCTCGTCATCAAAAGAAGGATTCAAATCATCGGCATCCAAAACGTAAACCGGGATGGAAACTTTACTAACAGCGGGAGGATTGCCCAAATCCTAGAAAAGCAAAACGATACGATTTAAAGCGAGGGACGTCAACGAGCGCGGCAGCCGGCAATAGAAAACCTCACTTGAGCTCGGATGGTGATGTTAAAGTGATGAACCTCTTCGTAGTCCAACGAGTGCGTCAACATCAAAATGCCCTTTAGTGGGTTGGGAAATTCAAAGTGATCCTTAGACAAAAAATATATATTCATGGCGTCGTTTCGCAGCGAGCGCTTGTTTAATAACAATACCGAATACGGCCCCTTCTCCACGCTGTACTGTACGGTGCTGAATGGACCCGTCTGGTCGCCATCAACTGCCCGGATCGGGCGATGCGTTACTACAGTTCCTGGTTGAGTGATCTGTAAATGTTTGTTTTTCGCTATCACCTCATTAAAAGATAAATCTTTTTTTAATTTAATTTACTTCGCTAATTTTTAGCAATTCCGGGACATCAACAAACTCGGGGATGTTGTCATTGGCATCGTTGACGAATATTCTCAATGGTATCGGGAAAACCTGATGAGCAATGAGTAAACAACAAATTAAAAAAAGGGAAAAAAGAACTCTCCCATAAAACTGAATTAAAAGAAAAGCGAACGGGTAATTGCAATTAAAGTGATAGGACAACCAAAAAATAGCATGGTGACGGGTTGGAGCAAATGATTCCCGCATTCACGCTTGATGGGTGTTTCACATCAGAATTAAATACGATCCAATCACGCGAGCACTACATTCTCGTGAGATTAAAAAAAAGTTAGCTCTCTCTCTCGCTTTTTTAAAAATTTTTCCTCGTTGGTTTTTTAAAAATATAATCAGTTTAGACGCAGCTAAACACTTTACGTAATAAGCCAAACCGGTTATTTTTAATTAAATAAAATTAATTTCTCTTTAATTTTATTTTAATCTGATCGGATAATAATTAGTAACGTTTAAACTGATCAGATTGCAAGCAGAAAATTAGCATAATCCACACCCTAGACCTGATAATTTATTCAGTTTAATATATAGATACCGTACCGATATTTAAGTATATATATATATATATATATATATAAGCAAATTGAATATAAATGAAGGCAAATTGCAACTCACCAACTGATTAGAATCTTTCTTGCGGCAGTACACCTGTAGAGTGACTTCAGATGGTCCATCTTTTCCCTAGAGTCGAAACGTGCAACCAACACGATTATAAAGCGGCTACAAATTTTGAATATCGCATTACCTCTCGGTCAAGTTTTTCTTTAATGTAATATTTTTAGTGCCTTCGGGAATTTCGATTACAGCATCATCTTGAGATAAGCGCAATTCTATCGTACCGTTTTCAGACGGATCTCCAACGATATTCAACACCCCCACAATCGATCCTAATCGAGATTAAACATTTTCCAACTTAAAGTTCAAACAACAGGGTGCAAGTTTTACCGATTGGCAGTAATTCGTTGGCCGTAAACGATTCTCTCGACATTCCAGTCGACAAAGAACAAGGCAAATCTGAAATTTAATTTAATTTAAATTTTATTTTATTTAAATTAAAATTTTTATATTAGACGATTGGGTGTTTTGCATGAATAAAGCGAATCGATAGACAAAAATGAGCCATTTCCTTTTTTTTGAGAAAAGTGTGAGTGAATCAGAATTTTCATGTTTGCTTCACACATTTTTGTCGGAGGAAATACGGCAATTTGAATGCGAGGAAGAGGAGATACGCGTTTAATGTTGCAGTAGTATCAACTGTTTTCACTACATTAACATACAAAAGTGTGCAAATGACACGAATAATTCACAACTTTGCTCATCATATCCTCACACTCCAATTACCTCGCAAATCCGACTAGAAACTCGTTCAAACCATTTTCACAGATTAAAGAGAAAAGTTCCCGCGCAACAGTTCCTGCCTTTTCAATTTTTAATCCTTTCCACTCCTCTCCTCTCCTCTTCTTCCTTACATTGAAATGTGAAATTTGAAATTGTAAATTGAATCGATCAACTGATTCAACTCGCACATCCCAAACACCAGATCAACAGCAGGCAACTGAGAATTGGCTCGAAATACAAACAGCCATTTAAAATTCTTGTCACTTCTTACCTGACTGTGCCAGTAACCCGTTTGATAGATAAAAGAGAATCATCATCATCATGACAAGTAGTGGTAATCCTAACGATGATGTTGGTCGCCATGGCAACGCTGAGCCCAAATTCTGATTGAAATCCATGTGCGCGCCCAATTGATTTCTTCAGTGTCTTCTTTTTTCTTTTTCTTTTTCGTTTTTCTTCACTCTGCAACTGCAACTGCAACTGCATGCAGAACTTTACAAAACAAAAAATAAATTAACTCATTAAATCAACATTAGCCACACGTTGCGTTGCTTTGCTAAGGTGATGTGCACCTCTTCCCCATCTGGGCCATCAACCGCATACCTCTCACGTAGCTGAGGTGTGTCTGACGTCACGCCACACTAGCCTCAGTGTAATCATTTCAAAGATTACAGGCATGAGCTGAGTGCTCCATTTATAATGAGGCTGTGCTCACTTCAGTGCGGTGCCTAGAGTTTCAAAAACTAAGTTGAGATGCAACTTTTCGGCCGGAATTTTATTTTTTTTTTCCAGACAACTAAGTTTCATCATCCAATCTAGAAACGAGATCCATTCGTTATTAAACTACGTCTCCAGTCTAATAAACACAACACTCGCTACCACCTCCCATTAAATTTCCCCTTCGCGACCACAATAAGCCCCCCTAACACGCGTCATATCCTTTGCAGACGCAGGGTGCTGCGATGAGGAACATGGGCGCTGGTTCGTAACAGCGACCTCTACGCGCATCGATGAATTCTTTGCTAAATAATAATAAATATTCTTCGAGAAATGAAATAAAACACGTCGAATGAGTGGAAATTTGTTTTTCTAACTCGCAGGTGTTTAACTTAAATTGAACAAATGACAGCGGTATCTCACTCGGTTGAAAAGAGGTATTGTGCAACTTAATTAGTGGTTAGTAATTAATTTAACCGACGCTCCTATCTAGCTCTTACCTTTTGCTCTCACTGTTTCCCACGTTGTTTTATTCGCCTCTTTCGTCATGTTTTATCCCGACCGTTGGGACAGGTGAAAGTGAGGTGTTCTATACATCAGAACGGGACGCACACCTGGCTAAGTTGCCACGGGCAACCGGGTTCTGCGGCCAATCCAGAGAGATGCACAGTCGTGTATGACCGGTTGCCTAGCAACGCATAGGTGGACTGGAGCAAAGGCAGGGTGGGAAAGAAGCTCCTAGTAATTTCCAAATATAACTGTACTTGTGTAATTAAGCTAGACACATTTCCTGGGATCGGGTCGTATAAAAAAATATAAAAAGGGCCAACTGACTAGAAATTTATGTAAATGGTTTCTACAGAAAAAATAGGAAAAATTAAAAGTTGGGAGTTTATTTGTCAATTTTTGAATTCAAAAATGTCATTTTGTTTTAGATAAAACATTAAATCTCTTTTGTGCTTGTCATTTCAAGAGAAAAGTGACATTTTTCTTTCTCTCGTTATACCAAGCAGCAAAAGCAAAGAAATTGGTCTTGGTATTATAATAACAGAGAAAGATTCACTTTGGCTATGGGTTTCCATATCAAGCTCGGTGCCGATCGATAAGAGAGAAAAATTGTAGCGAACCTAAACCAATAAAAAATATTTTCAAACTATGAAAATGTGCAATATTTGACGCCAAAAATTTATGACTCACAATTCAATGTTGCGGAAATTATTATTTTTTTTTTCTTTTTAAATAAAATTAACTTTTAAACTTTGTATGTTCTGGTAATTAGTCAAATAAAATGATATTTAGAAATGTTTATCAGAAAAGTGGATTTTTTAATCATAGGTAACACAAATCAACCCATTTTTTTAGTATTTTTTCCGTATTTTTTTTTTCTTTTTCTATTTTTTTTTTTTTTTTTTTTTCTTTTTTATTTTTTTTTTTTTTTTTTACAAAATAGACTGTACAGGAACGAGAAGAACGCTTCAAAGATTCAAACGGAAAATTGTAAACACTTCAGACGGAATGTATTTTAAACAAGAAAAATTACATTTACGCACACATCTAGGCCATAGTAGAAAAAAATAGGCAAATTAAAATACAAAGAAAAAAAAATGTTTGAAAATCCTTTTCGTCACTTAATATCCGTCTGAAGCGACTTTTCTTAATGTGCAAGCGGGTTAAGAGATTTCCGAATAAGAGTCACAAAGATTTCTTGATTTAAATTTAAAAATAAAACCAAAAAAACAACAAAATTTGAATATTTTTGAATAAACAAAAAAATGATGGGATGGTTTTCTTTTTCACTTTCTTCATATTTCTGTATATATAATATAATTATTTTTTATAATTTAAATGAAAATGGGTTCAAATATTTATACAAAAGAGAAAAATGCGTCACCTGTGTTCACATTTCCAACTTCACCGAGAATTTACAGTTATTAAAGTTTGTGTAAAGTCGTATGCGAAGCGAAGGTGACGTTAAAAATGTCACAGAGAGACAAGATTACAAGTGCAATAGCCAATGAAGATTCTGTGCTGAAAAGACGAAGACACACTCCAGAGTAAAATACTTAGAAAAATCACATGGGAAAACTGATTTGATTCCTTTTTTCCTTTTTTCAGACACGAAGGTCAAAACATGCTGAAAACATTTTTGCATAGTGTCAAGAAGAGCACAGAATTTTTTTTCTCTTTTAGTATTTAGAATTTAATGTTGAATGAAGCGGAAGTCACTAGAGCAAGTTCCTCATCTCTTAGATTGTCTTGCATCATCCCCATGACCCACCCAATGGAAATTAAAGCGAAATTAATTCACTCGCACATTTGATATATTATAAAAAGATATGTTAGAAATCGACCATTTTCTGATTTGCAAAATTCTTTTTCTTTTTATATTCATATATATAAAACTAAAAAGAAAAAAAAAGTTGGTTTACAGTTGCAACCATCTCAAAATAAGAGAAGAAGCTTTTAAATTCATGTATAAATTTATTTACTGTTTCGAGATGAAAGCAACTCAGAACTTTAAATAAATATTTGGATGGTGTTTGCTGGCAAAACTAGAAAAATCGACAACACATATGGCGTTATTAAATTTAGAACATAAAAATAATAATAAAAGAAAAAGAAAAAAAAAAAAAACAAAGATTAAAGTGTACAACTAGTTTATAAAAAAAAATATGTGTATAAAGTCATTCTTCAACCCCCTTGCACATTCACAAACACATGCAGGGAAGTTGCAAACAGGTGATGGAATGTGATCACAAAAAGAGCTCATCACGTTATTACGTCATTTCGACAGAGGCACTCGGAACAGAATCGAACAACATGACACAAGCGGAACACAATCAACAAAAAAAGTTACAAATACAAAAAAAGAAATATTATCATTTCATTTGTTTATATTAAACAAAAAAAACTTGTTTTAACAGTGCGAGTTTGATGTTACACCCTACTGTAGGGTTTCTTCATTTCAAACTGCACACTTTTTATACCTTTTTTCCTCCATTCTTTCTTTCTTTCTTTCTTCCTTTCTTTCTTTCAAAAAGTCACCATCACAATTCAGTCACGGGTGTCATTTTCATAGGCAGCTGTGCCGTCGCGTGCAGGATATTGTTTTCATCGTCATCGTTTGTCTTCTCGTACTGATGTTCCTTGCGTCTAAGGGCCCCGTCGCTCCATTTGTCCTTTAGTACCGAAGTGACGGGTTTGCGATATTTAAGCACAACGATCACTAAAGTGGCCAAACACACAAGAATAATAACGCTGCCGATGCCAATGAGCACGTGTTGTCGAACATCGGCGAAAAAACAGGACAAATCGTCGGCACTCAATCGTCCGATGCTGCGACCGATCAGTCGGAACGGAGCTTGGCACGTGGCCACCGTGGACGCGCCTTCCACCGACAAATTTCTCGAGGCGAGCAAGTCGCGCAACCACAGAAGACTGCAGTTGCAGTGCAGCGGGTTGTCGCGTAAATCCAACGCGTCCAAATCCTCCCACATCAACTGGGGCTGCGAGAGCGAGTAGAACGCGTTGCCTCTAATCGACAAATAGCGCAGGCCCGTCAACCCCTCGAACGCACCAACTTCGAGCAAATTCAATCGAGCATTGTCATTGAGATTTACGCGTTCCAAGTCGGTGTTGGCGGAAAAGGCGTACTTGCGCACGACAACCAATCGGCGCGCGTGCGAGATGTTGACGCTGCGCAAAAAGCGCAGTCCCTTGAAAGCGTGTGCGGGCAGCTCGTCCAGCGCATTCAGACCCAAGTCAAGGTGTTCCAGGCGCTCCATCGACGTGAGGGCCACCGAGGGGATGGTCCGGAGAGAGTTGTTTTTGGCGCTCAGAGTGCGCAAGTTTATGAGCCCTTCAAACGCTGCGCTGGGTAATGGGTCTTGAAGGGCACAACCGTCGACCTTTAAATACTGGAGAGAATTCAACGAAGCCAAAGACTTGGGGGCAATGGTGGTCAACGCGTTGCTCCCAATGTCCAGGGTCTTGAGTCGAACAAGCACCGCGAACGACGAGGTGGGTACTTTAGTAAGTAGGTTGTTGTTGAGGTTTAAAACACGCAGCGAGACGAGTCCTTCGAACGCATTTGGCGACACTGTGGAGATGCGATTGGAGCTCAAATCGAGTAGCTCGAGGGAGCGGAGATGCACGAAAATGGACGCGGGTAATGTTTGTAGTTTGTTGTGGTCCACGTGGAGGGTTTTCAACGATTTCAGTCCGAAGAAAGTATCACTACTCACGTTTGGCAACGAGTTGTAGTTGAGAATGAGCGTTTGCAGCTTTTCTTGCGCGTCGAAAGCGCGCGTTTCGATTTTCGATAATTGATTGTGCGATAGATCGAGAAACTCGAGATCCTTATAAAAACCCAGTGTCGCTATCAGCGTCCGAATCTGATTTACGATCAAATAAAGATGGCGTACGCCAGGGTTCAAAGTGATAGGCACCATGTCCAGGTTCGTATTGTTACATATCACGACCAGGGTATCATCGTTACAAGAGCACTTGGGAGGGCAAAGGGCAGCCACTACGGCTAACCCGTCGCCTACGCACAGAAGTGCAATGCACGACCACCAGATGACGCAGAACGACGGCATCGTGCAAATCTCACATGACCAAGGAGGCTCATCCAACGGAAAACTGGAAATAAATAAATAAATAAATAAATAAATAAATAAATAAATAAATAAATAAATAAATAAATAAATATAATTTTAATGAATATATAAATAAACATGTAAAAAGTTAGTTTACACAGAAATTGAAGAAGAAAAATATTTCATGCCCAGATGACAGTTTAATTTCCAGTATGCCAACAGGGAGAAAAATTGATGAGGATGGGTTTTTTTCTTTTCTATTTTTATTTTTGCATTTGTCGTTTCGCACTTCTTTTTTCTCCTCGCCAACATTCAAAAAAATGTTTAGAATGCCAAACACTTTCTCGCTTCGTTTTCCTATTTGAAACATTCCCAGTTGTCGTAGCAACCACAGCTTACTGCCAATTTGCAAACAGAAAAATTTCTATGGATCTGCACATGTTCAACCTCGATGATAAGTAAAACAAAAACCAAGAAATCAAAGCACGAGAGATAAACAACAACAACAACAGCAATTTCTGCCAAAATCTATTATTACTCCCCTGCTTGGAACCTAAAACTAAAGAATGAATAAATAAGATAAATGCAATCTTGGTATTTCGAAACCAAACATATGCTGAGCACACTAAAACATCTCCTCTCAAATACGACACTTCCCGAACTTGATAAATTGCATTCTTATACCAAGTAAATTACCCATTGCCCGACCCATCAACGCCCAAGAAAGGAAAAAACCATTAATGAATGCGTGCTACTGACTATAGTAAACACATGTTCATCAATCAAATAGTCAGAGTAAATAGTCAATGAGCAAACGTAATAACTTCGCCTCGGAACAATTTTCTTTGGCATCCGTCCAAAGTTTTTAGGATACGTGAACATTGTTGATGTGTGTGGAGTTGATTTTTCAGGCCAAGTGATTTCGTTTGCAGCTAGAAGGCGCCTGACTTATAACAAGGTCTCGAGGGCAATTAACCCCTTGAAAATTAAACTTGAGAGACGATCCATCAGAGCACAGAGCGTGTGTAACTCTAGTGACAAGGAGAGTCCGAACAAGGTGCGCCCTCTCGAGTGATGGATGCTCAAGTGCAGGAAAACATTTGCTCGTGAAACACGATAGAAAGGTACTTTGCTTGTCAACAAATACATTGGAAGGCGCTAAACAAAGGTACCAACAACAACAATAAAAAAATTTATAAAAAATAACAACAATAACAAATGTGATAATCACATCGAGTGTTTTAAAATCAATAATTGTTGCCAGTTTAACGAATTCGTAAATGCGATGTTTACTTTGTTAAAAGAAAAAGACACATTTAATAAATATCAGAGCGGTTATTGAAATCGCTAATAACCAATAAATTATACATGAAATTGTTTAAGTTCATAAAATATGTATGAACTAGAGTCCCTTTTACAGCTTTTGTCATTTCCAAATGGAGCTCCTAAAAGCCCCATAGACGAGAAAAAAACGTAAAGAGTACATTTTGGTTAAAACAATGTCGCATGATGCACTTTTTAGATGAACAAATGTACTTTTTAGTTAGGCAGATGCTCTTTTTAGATCCACTAATGCACTTTTTGGATATACAGAAGCACTTTTTACGTACGAAATTGATTTTTAGGTGCAAATGTGCAGCTTAAAGTACAACTACAGCAGTCACATGCAGTTATATGAAGAAAAAAAGAAGAAAACTTAACACTCTTAACCTTAATATATGCACCCTGGGATAACTTTACACATAATTACAACTTTTTAGTCTAAGTCTGTACAGGCTGAAACTACATTTAATTTAGTAGTTAAACACTACATAATTTTTTTCAAATTTTGTCGCCGAACCAAGACGAAATTCAATTTAAATATAATTAAATTTCAGTTTAAGTTTTCTGCACCAGTAATTGCGTTCAAAACAAGAAAGACAAAAAAAAGTAAACTTAATAGTAATTACCATTTTTAAGACGATTCATACAACTAACGTTAAACAATTTATATATGGCAGAAATAAGAGACATTTGCATGATTAAAAATAAACAAATAGGGGCAAATTGCGCTGCACTAAAAAATTAAACGCAAAAAAAGTAGGAAACCCAGGTCTTAAATGCTATTTTCGCTAGTCGCTTAAGATATTGATTAGTCGGTTTAAAGCGCGTCTTTCATAACAAACATCGATTAAGTAATTAAACAAAGTCATATTTAATGCTTTGCTTTGCGCAATTTCTTAATTAAAGTCGTCAGAATTGCTTGTTTTATATGACATAATTATGTTCCGTAATTATTTTCAAAAATTGTTTTAGAAATTAAGAAAATTTTGGTCTCAAATGATTGATACTCAAATTTCATCATCCCATAAAATGGAAGTCAAAATACCTGAAATTTTTGACGTATTAACAGCAAACAAAGCAGATCGCACGACACGAGTGGCGCCCTCCATTGTCAGCAGATAGAATACTTTTTTGGAGAGAGAAAGAAAGAAAGAAGCCGATTGGGTGATCTCTTGTTCCCCGAAGTAATAAAGTGTTGCAAAGGCCACCTGCTGCCACTGACCCCCATCTTGTCCGAGTTTATCCACAATTCGATCCAACATACCAATAAAACAAATAATCCTCGACGACACGCGATAAATTTTCTTAGATTGTCCGAGTGTGTCAATAAAAAAATAAAAGAAAGCTGCAGTTACAATGTAGACTAACGTAACATTGTGTTTAAAAGTAAAGTTGGGGTCATCAGTTGCCTTTGGCTCGGACTGCTCCATCCCCTTTCCTTTCTTTTCTAAGCGCTCTGAAATTCTAATTTCAGGAGCACGAAGAAAAGAAAGTTGAATTTCAAGCAGGGTCGAGTTAAAATTCACATTTCAGTGCATGCATTACGAAGCGCAAACACACTCCTCCTCTGCCGGCTGCTTTCAATTTCGATAAAAGACAAAGACAAAGCCAAAAGCGCCCTTGCATTGCCTTGCTTTCGTGTGCCAATACAGAAGAGAACGGAATGGAGAAAAGAACGCAACAAACAATCAAAAACGCAGTCGGCTAAATCAACACGAATCGCTTTTCAATTCTAAATTCGACGACTATTAGATGTGAATCAGAATTCAGAAGCAAACTTCAAACATGTTATTTACAGTTGCTCTTGTCATTTGTTTTCCAAGAGCTACTGGGATTTGATGCATGATTGCATTAGGAGATTGAATTCTGTGTGCTTTTTTAATTAGTCATCTTCTTTCGAAGAAAGGAAATTCATTTGGAAAGAGTCATCTCTCTAAGTCGCATTGATTTTTTTTCATAAAACGTCAAACTAAAGTACCCTGCTGCGAGCTGCGAGCTGCAACTCAGAACCAACACGGTGTATATCGTGCTGCAAATTCCAAATCGAGAGAGTCAAAAACGAGCGAAGCGAGCTAATTTCCTGGCTCACGTGACCAGTTTCTCCGACTAACAAATATTGAATGGAAAATGAAACTGCACCTGTCCCTAAACCGAGTTTTATATATACAGTATATATACGTTATATAATGTATATAGTGGATTTGCGACGCGACTATTTGCGACTCAACTCAACTTATTCGTTCGAACGTGACAAATGCTGGGTCCTGTCTCTCGTGGCACATATTGAAAGCATCAACTAAGCCTGCATGTTCTTTTTCTTCTTCGTGCGTCGTGCCAGCCAGCGAAGGGTGAGTGCAAGGCGTCGAGAAAGGAGAGCGAGTTCAGCAGCTCCCACTGACGGCGAACGATCCAAGTGCTTCAAGCACAGCAGGCACCTCGTTCCTCTTTCTCGGCTGCTCTTTATTGATTTGTGCTTACGTGAAATTCAATCGTAAAAGGTAAAATATCGGCCAGCGAATCAAGTCGGAAGAAAAACCTACTGTACCACTCGCAATTGACTTATGAAAAAAAAAATAAAATAAAATAAATAATAAAAAAAAAAAAACGAAAAGAAAAATTAAATTTTTAGTTTCACTCTGAACCAAACACAAATGATAAACGGCGCACTAATTTAATGTCTGTTTTAATTAGTAATTTATTTTCTATTTTCAAGATTCTTAACGCTTGATTAAGGATTCAAATAAATTAATCCTAGAGTAGAAGAAAGTGAAGAGAACAGGCAGGTAAAAGGTCATTTTGAAAAATGGGGTAAAACCTCCTCCGGTGCGTGATAATTAAAAATTCGCTCGCTTGTACAGTTTAAATTTACGATGGCAATGCAGTTTTATCATCTCGCTCAAATCCCCCGAGACGCGAGATTTCACGCAGCATCCATCATGGCAGAGAATCGGCGCTGCTTGCCTTAAGAGTCGATTGGGCGTCCCCTCAAGGCATTGTCTCACGAGATCTGCAAGCGTCAGAAGCTATGGATTGGCTTCGCTAATAAATCATTGCACAACTTTTAACTCGACATACAACAACAACATTGCATGTGACCGCCATGCACGTTTATTTCGTTTGGTTCGGGCTGGGCGCCCCATGCACCGCCACGGCTTAATTGTGCAGTCCAAACGGGGCGACGTCGCATTGATCCCCAGGAGCACGAGTTGCTGACGGCAGCAAAGTTTGTCGCACCAGTCGATCAATGGTGAAGACAAACGAACCAGTGACATCCACTCCACTCCATACACACACTTCTCGTTGCACGAGTGGGTTTGTCCAGGAGGAAGTGACCCATCACTCAAGGACCTCCCTACGTGTCCTCTCGAAATAAGATTTCATTTGCCCCGTCGTCAGCAAAGAAAGTGCATACTAACTCTAGATTAGAGCAACACAGACTATTTCCAACTTAAACTCATGTTTCTCTTAAATTTAATAAACTTACAATTTGTTTCCTCGGATGGATCGACCATACAAATATAAATTCCAGAACAAATTTGTTTTAAAAATTCTTTTAAATGATTCACTGCGGAGACCGGATATTCGATCGTTCTGTTAAGCTGCTTGCAATATTGAAAAACTGACTTTTTAAAGATGAACTATATCTATGCCCCATCACTAATTAAATGTACAAATTAACAGTTACATTGCTCGTCCTTTAAAAATGAGCAAAAAAATTCAATGGAAATACAACTTTAAATACATGGCTATTGGCAAAATGGATTTAATAAGAATATGTTTACAAAACGACATGTTTACAAAATGACAATCAAGTCGGATGGAGTGGAAATCGTTAACGACCAATCAACAAAACTAAATCAACTAAATTAATATTGATTTCCTACAATTAACCTTGTTTTCCAAAAACTAGAGGCGTTTCAATAATCAAAACCCACCACCCCTTTTTTGGCCAAGCCCGAGTGTGGCTTTACTCTGCCAATCAATATCATTGTTCCTCGCATAAACTAAAGCCAAAACAAACGGCGCGAGCGGACGCTACGACTATACAGGCACCACAGGTGGGCACACTTTTCATCTTGGATTCAAGCAACTAAAATCTTATTGTCAATAAATTGCATCTACATTGCAAAGCATGCATTATACATCTAACATACACCATTTCAACCCAATAATTCGACTCCCTTCCCCTTGTTTCAGCCTCTTCGTCGTCCTTTTTAATTAGAACACATCACTATCGAGTAATTTCACAAGTGTCAAGCTCAATACATTTTCCCCACCATAATAAGACACGAGAGATATGTGAGAAAATGAGAAGAAGAAGAAGAATAAAAGTGGCTGAACACTACCCCTTGAAGCCGTTCTTTTCTTTTCCTTTCTTTTCTTTTCTGGGTGAGTTGAGTGACATCCGGCCTCGAGGACTACAATTCGGTGGAAGATTTCATTGGCAGTCGCTTTATTTCCAATCTGACATGAAGTTGGGCAACTTGTATCTTTTATTCATGACCTCAATTCTCAACTGCAGTGACGTATGCACAATGTAATCCATCACTTGAAGCCAATAATTTCATTTCATTTCATTGCATGATGGACGTTTGCGGCTCTTTCTAATGTCCCCATTCCCATTCACTCCGTTCTGAGATTCCTTTTTATCCGTCGAATTTTACACGTTTGTTTCTCTAACGACACCCAATAGCAGCGAAAAATAAAATAAATAAGTGAAAGGAAAAACATGCACAAACATGCGTCATCGCACACGAATCTTCTTCACTTGCCGAAAAAAAACCCGGTCCATTTCTTCCGCTCCACAGAAGCGCTTGCGGAATGCCGGGCGCATTTTTTTTGTCGACCTCAGCAAAAAGACTTTTTTTTTAAAAAAAAACAACAAAAAAACAACGTTCATCCAAACGTAAACGCTCAATCTACACATTGGCGCGTTGATCGCCGCCCCGAGAGTTCTATGGAAACTCAATTCCTACGTTAATTAGTGATGCTTCTTTACACTAATTGCTAAGAGGGTTCTTTCATTGGAAACGCAAACCTGGCGCATTTGCACAGAGAAAGGTAAAAAAAAAAAAACTCTCTCTATTTATTGATTTCACTTTGTTTTTATTTCTTTGCGGGAAATACATATATCCAAACCCCTAAATATATCAGAATTTTTTTTTTTTTGTTTTATTTTATTTCTGTATGTTTCATAAAGAAAAAAAAGTGAAAAACAATGAGCCTTGGGAATGGTGCATCGTGTTTATCCGGAGCCCACGAGTCATTTCGCGGCTGCTCCCAGTTTCCACATGACGAGAATTACGATCAGCCAGTGCGAATGCCGTGCACGACTGACTCGTGTTTCGTGGCTGGTTAGCGAAATGAACACCCTACAAAAAGAAGTAATTGTCAAAATTACGCCACGCGCCCACTCTCTTTGCACACGTGACATAAATATCTAAAAATACCCCCATTTTGCCTCCATACACACAGCACACACCCACCTATAAACTTGGTAATTTCTAACAATTTCATCACGTGATGCCAAGTTTGGTACCGAATTTACGCCCACGCTCGATGGTATTCTATTAAAAAAAGTTGTCATTTGCTTAATTCTAAAATATTCAAAATTATCACACATTAAAGTCCCCTACCCCATCAAAATAATAAAAAAGTTCCAATCTTCATTCATTTTCATTTTCTTTGCAACCGCCACGTTTTTATCATCGCCCTCTGCATCTGTCAATTTCCCTTTTCCAGTGCGCTATTAAAAGTTCTGAAAACTGCATCAATTGAAAATAAAAAGAATTTTTTTAAGAAAAAAAAAAATTTTCCTCCACTTTCTTCTCCTCCTCAATCGCGTTGGCATTCAGTTCGAGTTAGCGATTCTAGCAAACGATGAATGCCATACGGAATCATGTGGCCCAACTGGCACCCACTTAATATTTTCTTTCCTCACCCTTCATTCGGGTAATAAATTTTTTTTTCTCTCTCCACTTAACAGCTTCAAAGTAGTAAAATATTGCGCAAATAAATTGATAGTATTCTATTAAAATGTTCGGTCTCTCGACTACTTGTAAATAACTAAATGTAGTTGAAATTGCGACATAGGTTTCCCTTCTACGAGTTTCCACGTGTGTTGCCACCATGTCGGTTCTCATGTAATTTACGATTGTTCCCTTTGGCCTCGTGCGTCTCAATTAAAGTAGAGCAACATTCCGAGTGCGAGTTAGAAAGCACTCGGTTCGGTTGACGAGGTTTTTCGCTCACTTGGACCGACCAAGGGAGCTCCCCCTCTCGCCAGATGGTCGAGTACAATCTGAGAGAAAATTGGTTGCCACACTTGGCTACAAGTCAACGTCGACTTCGTCCTTGTTTTCCCATCGCTCACTACACTGACAAGTCAAAAGCGTCTCGCAAAAAAATAAAATTGCGACTCCTAAAATGAATGAAGCTATAACTGGCTTATTGCTCTCGCATCTGCCAGTTGCCAGTTGTCAATAAAACAGCTAATGTGAAAAAATGCTACAACTTGGCACCCATTATTAAAAACCTCGAACATTCCATGCCAATAAAAGACCTATGATGGGATTCACTGTATACAATTTACTGCGTCAATTGCTGAGAGTGCATGAGAGCGCTGTGTAAACTTGCCTTTATTCGGCTAATTTCGAAGTAGGTAGTTCTCATGATACCGTAAAGCATCCACAAATGCTGCAGTTGTAGAATAGTTTATTTGGTTGACTCTGGTTGGTCATGACCCCACAGGCTGATGCCAGTTCGGGGTATTAGGAAGAAGTTTTTAAGAACCCAACCTTGCATTTGCACCGAGAAGTAAGAAAACCAACCACAGAAAAGCGAATTCGAGGTGGGTGCCAGATGTTCTTGCCATAGAAACAGTACCTTAAATCAGAACAAGGACGAGAAACATCTGGGATTTGGAGGATGTCAACCAACCAAGTACTGACCAGCCCCAATGCCACTTAAACGTGTACAAACAAGCAGTGAGCATTGTGAGCTGCCAAATGACCAAATTCCGAATTTGTTTTGGCTCTCCAAAAATTCAGATTCTGTCAGTAACAATTAAACAAACTCAGCGGATGGAAGTTTGAGAGTTGTAAGAATTTTGGCATCTAATCCGGAACCATTAAGTTTTAGAAATGGAATTTCTGGAATTCTAGCTTAGTTTCAGATTATCATTACAACATTTCAGATCAAGTTACAGTTTTACTCGCTCCCTTGCCAAAAATTACTACACCATTCATTCCCATTCCCTGAGAAGAAGAAGAAGAAAAAAAGAAGTAGAAACTTGAAACCACAAGATGGCCATCTTTTTAGTTTCAATTAATTTTTTTTTTTTTAGATTTTAATTAAGACATTTGAGTGTAGGAGTGAAACTATATCATATCAAATATCCATTAGATGAAGCAGTAAAAATAAATCTCTATTTAAACGGATAGGGAAATGGTCATGGCGACCACAGATCATTAGGCGCACTGAAAAGCAAACTCGCGCCGACTGATGGACGGTGCCGTTATGCACCATCAGATTGCGGGCCGAATATAATCCATACGACACCAACAGCTCGATCACACGTGCAAATGGATACAAATCCGTAAGATTAAAAAGAGACGTGCTCGTCTATCAACCTTAGTGGCAACTTGCAATCGCGGTTTCCCCGTTCTTTTTTGCCGTGTCGATGACTGGTTGACAAATATTTACGACGTCGATGAAGAGTTTAATGAGAGCCTGCAGCAATACTGCATATGACAATTCATTAATCTCGCGCGCTCTTTGCAAGTCGACACTTGCGATGCTAAGTGCACAGATTTGATACACTCCGCAATGAAATATTCTCGAGGATTTCGCTCGCGTCATCATTCAGACATCTCTGTGGGATGCCATGTTAACGGCGCACCCGAGTTTATGGATTAGATTCTTCTGGCATGCTGCCATCATTTGAGAGGAGACATATGTCTTCATTGTAGTGTGACAAGAAATATGTGGCCCACATGAATGGCAGGAGATGACAACAACGCAGAACGCACAGCGAGACACGAAACCGGCTCCAAATGTCATCATCATATACAACCGAAACGAAACAACGAGCGCCGATGTACGAATATCGAAGAGACATTTTATCTGCATCGGCTTCCGCTAATCGCCAACCCAATTTGCATAGTTGCACTCATTAAGTTCGTAATAACCAGCAAACCTCGGCGGATAAACCGAATGATAACCGAATTTTGCCTTAGGCCTTCGTTATAACGAGGGTTAACCGCTTCCAAAAACCAGGAAACAACAGCGCCACATGTTGGCCGTTGGTAAAATAAATTTCAGATTGAGGCAACTTTTCTTTTTTTCTTTCCACAAATTCCATTTTAATTCATAATAAAATAGTTAAGAGAAAAGCAATGCTAACATCATCTTCAACACCATCTGTGATTTGGCACTACGAGTTCCAAGTCATGAAAAACTCAGTTTTGGCCAATTTTTTCCTCCTCTATCTCTTTTTCCAACCTTCGCGTCTTCCCATTTCATTAATTTTCACCATGGATCTCTTGAATTTACACAAGAACAAAAAACAAAACAAAAAAAAAATTCTTGCGCAATAATAAGAAACGAAAATTCTTTTTCAAACTAAAAAAAAAAAATCTTTAAGTAGTCTTCCATTTTGTTTGCAAAAAAAAAAGAGAAAATATTTGGATTTTCATTTCTTTTTCCCTTTAAAAGACAAAAAAAAAAAAAAAAAATACCCTTCAAAAAAAAGAAAAAATTGCTGCTGCTACTATCAGCTAAAGCAAAAGGAGGTTGAGAACGGGGTTGGGTTCAGATTAGCCTGGCATGAATAACCCATGAAGCCACTCGGTTTTTATCCCGCACACAGTCTGGAGCTAAAGCCAGTCGAAAATTAAAAAAGCTGTAAAAGGAATAGAAACAAGACAAGTCTCTTTCTCTTTCTCTCTCACTCACTCTTACTTCACCACTTTAACCTAACATCTCAGCCGTTCATCCCAATGACCAATTTAACAAGAACATCTTGTCTACAAACTGCCAGCCGCTCTTTCCTTCATCTCCGATCGTAAACGAAGCCTCGCAATTGTGAAAGGCGCTTTCCATTTTGCACTGAGGCCCGCCGGGAGCTATTTGTTTGGGCCACGCGTTGCTCTCGAAACGCTCCCTGGTCGCATATTGTTGGCATTGCGTCTCCTTCAGTCCGTGCGTCCGCAGATGGCGCCAGGATAGCCGTGGGGACCCACGAACCTGATCGGTGCCAATTGGCCTTTTGTTGGGTCTTTGTGAATCCACAATGGATGGCAGTGGGCTGAACGATTTTCAATTCGCTTCTTTTCTCCAGGGATTGCAGGCCCTGTAGCGCAGTTCAAGCTTCTTGCGCATGCCCAAACTCAATTGGCCAACTTTCGTAGATAAAAATGAAGCAGATCATATTGTAGACACACTACACCTGCTTTCATGCTTATCTCTATCCGCCATCTTTTTCCTTGCGAGTATGTACAAACTGACCACGCATAAAAACCAACAGAGAAAATTAAATTAGTTGATGTTTAAATCCAATAATAGCTTTACAAACTCATTTAGAACAAAGAAATGTTATTGCTGATGAGAAAACATTGAACCAGCACTGCAAAAAAAAAAAGAGGAAGAGATAAACACGAAAAAAGTGAACTATACTTTGCTCCTATAAAATCCTGATGGGCTGCACAGTCAAATTGGATATATCAATGAATACAACCTCCCAACATTATAAACACAACAGTCAAAAATAACTTCAGTATGAGCACAAGAAAATAAAAGATGTTACACATTGTCATTGCAAGCAAAAATGATACGCAGCTTCAATTTGACATCAAGATTTTGAAATAGCTTGGAAAGAGAACAAACGACTCAACCCCAATGCATCCTTTCATGTACCGCTATCTAAAGTCACAAAAACACACACAAAACCAAAATCAAATTTTCCACACTCAAGTCTAATGGTTTTGGTCTTTCCTTTTGCAGTTATTATTTTCTATACTGTAAAAACTGATATAAACTGTATTCGTCCATTAGTCAGCAGTGTAAAGTTTGTAATTGCCTTTTGTTTTGTATAATCACATTTTCTGCTTACTACTTTCAACATGGTCAGCCATTTACACCTCCTTGCCAAAAAAATGAAACAGGTACTTTTTTTAAAGTCAGAAAAATGGAAATTTCTTAAAAGCTGTAATACTGACAGACAAACTGACAGACAAATGGTTTTAAGAGGAATGGTAGAGCTATCATTTCGTGTAAAATTTTTAAAGATTGATTAAGTAGTTACTGAGAAAAAAATTAAAAACCACCAAAATCAGATTTTTGCAATTTTGACAATATCTCGAGAACTGCTGAAGATAAAATTTAAAATCTTTTATTATTGCTGCTATGCTGAAATTTTCGTTTTCAGCAAACTTCAATAATATCCAGCAGCACTTGCATTATTTAAAACATTGTTTCATAAAATAAGATAAATTGCATGCACACTACAAACATTGTCATACGAGCCTATTTAAACTTCAATCAGCATTTTCTTTTCCTCTCGCCAACCATATTTTTCCCTTGGGAGAAAAACAATAAGCTGCTCTTACGACCACGAGGCTTCGTCTTGCTTCCACAAAGACAACTGGATAATGAAGTTCCGTTTAAGTTTGGATGCTGCCAAGCGACAAACACCAGTTAATAACGTCAAGTGCTCGCTACGCATAGCAAAGCTATTTATGCACGAGTGCAGTTGTAAAAGACACCCTCTTCTCCCAACACCCCCTCGCCATTTCCCCTCTAAAAAGGGTGTTGTGTAGTTTAAACGCGAGATGAGATCAAGACAAGAAAAAGAAAGAAAAACTTGAATGCGACACGATATTGAATTAATGATAATGAATACTTGCAAATTTTGTTATCAAAGTCGAAAATTGATTCGACTTCACTTTCATCCAACTTAGTGCTTCTGAAAGAGTAAAAGTAAAAGGGGTTATTCAGAAATGCTTTTTCATTTCTCCTATCGACTGAGTTAAGAGGATGTTTTTATCAGGTTAAGTTAATTAAAAGCAGTGCATTTGCCAATTTGCTTATTCGACTTTTCCTTCGACAAGAAGTGCTTTTATTGCAAAAGATTCTGTCGACACCAAATTAGATTTTACCCCGTAGCGACCAATGAGAGAAAGGCAATTCAAAAGTTAAGTGGTTCACAATTAACCTATTGCTTTTTATTCGTTTCGTTCTTTGGAAATGACAAAAGAACAAGTTTGTCCACATTGAATTGCAATTATCACCTTGTAGCAATGCGTTTAACGCAAACATATTAGCACCAAATGGGAAAGAAGGGGGAAAAAATGTGTGTGTGTTTGGGTGGAGTGGGGACTGTGGGGTTCACGATTAATTTTCTCCCACCTTATTATATCAAGCCGATAAAAATTCAATAAGGCTTGATGCCTTTAGCATCGACTATAGTATGATGAAAAGTGTCCAAACGCGCCTCATTCTGAAGCTGGCTGCTATCTGTCGGTCTAATCGCAAATTTATGGAAATTGTCGTCTGCTGACGGAAGTGCCGCAGTTTTACGACATAAGGGGAGAGATTAGTACCTGCCGCACACATATTGGCATGGCCGAATTAAGCCCCGGGCCCAACGCGCACTGGCGAGGCAAAAATCACGCTGCAAATCACGAATGGCATTTTTTAACGAAAAAAAAATAAATCCAATAAAACAATAGAGAAACGACAATATTTTTTAAGTACAGTAAATCTCGAGTCCGCGCACGTACACGAGTAATACAACAATGACCAAATGATGCAAATAATTACTTTATAAATCTTATTTACGGTCCTCCTTTTCTAATCTCCGTGAGGTTTACCGCAAAGGGACTTAAGGTAAAATTACTCGTAATAAAATGCGACAGAAACTTAAGTCGATTCGAACGAGTTTTGCATATAGAAACCACAAAATCAGTCCACTCGTATCTTTTCTCTCAACTTTCTCGCCAACCTAACAATAAACAACAACAAACAACGACAACAATCATCATGCACAAAATGAAGATGTAAACTTAAGTTTTTCAACAGTTAATTTGTCGCTGTAATTTCTGTCGTATACGTTCAAATTAAATGGACCGTGAAAACCCAACACAGCAGTAAAAATTACATATCTTTACTCATCCGGAAATAACTTCAATATTTCCCGCTACATTTGGGCCTTTTGGCTTTAAATGCACCGTTTCATTTAACGTTTCATTTAACGCATTGCGCCCCCATCTTGTTGTTGCTCTGTGCTGGATTTATACAAATCAACGTCATTTTAACTCGAAAATAAAAGTTCCTCGAGATATTTTTCCGATATTTTTTCTTTTTATTCTCATCCCCCAGGTGTAGAAAAAGCTGTAACAGTCAAGTTTGAAGAAAAATGCTTCAATTTTGCTTTCGCTTTGAAATGAGTCTCGCGAGTAAAGAGAAAAACCCTCATTCGGAGACTACAGTGACCGATACTGATGCTCCCTTCCTTCCTTTCCTTTAACAAACTGTACGAGTTTGATTGCGAGTCGGCTTAGATTTATTTGGCAATTGAAAAACTTGTTGTTTTCCACCCGCCGCAGCTACAGAACCAGCCAATCACGTTCGGTGCCCCGGATTCCATTCTCTGCTCCAACAGGGTGATTTGAGTTGACACCGCCGTCTGAGCTGAGACCGCCTAAATCCAGCGTCCTTCGTATTGTTACTCTGCCACAGAGCCGTTAATTGGTCGTGACAAACGAGGCTCAATTCGTCCCCAGTCAATAATCAGGATTACTAGGATTAACCATCTTTCTTAACACCTGCCTACCGTGATCTTTCCACGGGTGCCACGTGGAACGATTAAATGCCTCTTTTTATGTGGATTAAATGCTTTTCTAATTTCAGCTAACGCAAGTTTCCTAGGGAAATCGGTGATTACATGCTGTATAGAAGAAAATCAACACTCCATTGCTCGCTTCGTTACCTAACACCAACAAAGTATGTATATACTGTGTCATTTTTCATTTAAAATAGAAATTTGTTATAAAGTAAATAAAACCGAAAGCCCGTGGTCATTTGGTCAGTTAAATATTTTGCGGTTTTCAGAAATTTCATACTTTGTCTCTGCCCCAGGTATTTCGATGTAACCACAGTGAATTAAAGTGATTCTACTTGTGCTAGCAGCTTATGTATAATCCAGTGCGCGCGATTTATTATCAAACCAATCATGGATCATATATTTTCTTATACGAGAGGTGGTCGGGTGAGTTGCATCAATGTCAAATGAGAGCTGAAATACAAATAAAATCAAAGTGATGTGTGCCTTCAAAGAAACATGGCAAGAGAAGCGTGCACGAGTGCATTTCGGTTACAGTTGGTATGACTTGCTTTCACATTTCCCTCAACAACGGCCAACGGAAGATGTAAGGAAAGAAGTCATTGCCGTATCAGAAAACTGCAGCCAAAAAAAATATATCAGCTCCACTTCATATTGAATTTAAAACGAAAAGTCGATGAAGAACCAGAGAACATCCATCAAATTCAATAGACTCGAGAGGGAAACCCTTTGTGCACTAATCGCTCAAGAAAAAAACAAAACAAAATCATCCAGCCGCCAGCATACATTACATTTTGTTGGATTTATCTGCTAAAATTGAACAATTAATTCAACACTGCATTGCTGCTGCTCGAGGTACTGTGCCGTATTTCAAGTTCCTACGGTAAACAAATAAAGAAAGTTTTGCAAATCTTAATTTATTTAAAAAATAAATTCAGTCGAGAATGTAACATTTATAATTCCATTTTACGTGTAAATAATATTACTATTAATAATATTTGTGCATTATTTAGTGTTGTTAGAGACTAAAGGGGGAGGGAGAAGAATCATGTGCTAGCACACATGTAAATCAGAGAAAATATAGAGAGACACTTCCATTAACCTTTTAACCCCTTTTTGCTTTAACTCTGAAGTAAATGGTAATTTTTTCCTAAATGGTTTAAACACACTTTCTATCACGCTTCTTGAGTCGATGGAGGACGGCTAAATCGTGACGTATAATTATAATAATAAAACTTGGCCATCCACCGCCCAAAGTTGGCTTTTAGGTCGTCGAAATGCCAGTTGCGCCACAAGCTCATCCTCACTTAATGGCCACTTAGAGTCGAAGGGGGCAAATGGAAGCAGCAAAAGGAGGAGTAGATGATGGGACAATAAATGTAAGAAAAATCCAGCCAAATATTCCAGTGTGCCTGTAACAGCACCAGCCTTGAGAGGTAATTTAAAGAGTGCTGCTGAAAACACTAGCAATTGCCAATTGTGCAAAAGATCAAATTGCACCACTCCAATCAGAAGATATTAACTCTCATTTTAAAGCCAGCCGCCAAACAGAATTAAAGCACCAATATTCTACCGAGAAGCGCTGGAATAACCCAAATTTACACCAAATTAACACAAATTTTAAAGCAAATTAATTGATCATAAAAGAAAATTTCTAAAAAATTAAAACAAATTCATGATCATATCTGTAAATTTCTGGAAATTATAGATAATTTATGATCATATCTGTGAATTTCTGGAAATTATAGATAATTTATGATCATATCTGTAAATTTGCTGATGCAGTTCACGTGCACATGATTAATGAAGTTGGAAATAGAACTTTCTGCTTTTTGTGCTGAAACAAAAAAAAAAAATCAAATCAAATCAAATTTTTAAAAATATACCTTCTTTTTCCCCTTTAGGTAAAAACGTGTGGCAATGATAAAAAAATATATCGTCAGTGCTGAAGATGCGAAAAAGGCGGAAAAAAGTGAATCCTAAATCACTCGAGAAAACATAAATTTTACCGGAAAAAATTTCGTTAGACGTTTGATCCAATGAAGCAAGAACTAGAGGCCAACTTAACCTACAGAAAACAGATAATGAATGCCACATAGAGCCACAACTGTGGCTTTAAATTTTATCCGAGAACACCAAACAGACAAAAGCATGGTATACAATAAAATAAAAATAAAAAAAATTCCTATTTTCCTCCTGTAAACCGCGCAGTCCACGATTTATTCTCACGATTCGCTCTAACCGGCGATGGCTCGGTCGCAAAGCGTAGTGCTCTTATGTTGGCAAAAAGAGAAGAGAGAGAGAAAGCGCAATTGGTGGCGCTAACTTGTTTTAAAACCCATCAATTTTTCCAAGGGTGAAAGGAAATTGACTCGAAGCGACTCGTTTTTTTTTGTCTATTTTTTTTATTTCCTTTCAGAAAAGGGAATGCCAACGAGCGGCAAATTTCAATCGACCTGCCTTGTTCCTGACCTGAGCATGAGAAAAATGCGGATCAGTTTTAAGCAGCTCAAAGCTACAAGGCGAAATTGAAGCGAGACGAGAGGGGGGAAAAAAGTTAAATTTTTTTTTACAAGTATTGAAAAGAGAGTTAAGATTTCAATTTGCAATATAGATTAACGGAGCACAATATTTTTTCAGATTTTGTTGAAATTCTTATACAGAGATGAGATTTCAATATTTCATTACGAATTTATAACATGCTATTCCAAACGATGATCCAAATTTTTTTTATATCGATTATCAAATTCTGTTTAACTCCAAATTCGAATTAAAAATACTTGTATAGGAAATTTGACAGTTTAACTGATTTTTATTTTTACATTTTTTATATATTGATTATCGATTTTTTTTTTTATTTTTTGTTAAATGTTTCTGCAAATATTTTCATTTGTCACGTCTATACGTATACGGATGGCTTTTTATTTCATTTTGTGTATAAAATAAGAAGAAGAATAGAAAAAAGGAAAAGTGAACTCTCCTTTTCTGCGGTAAAGCAATTCGAGAAATCCTGCGGGTCTGACTTTCCATGTTCGCTATTGGAAAATGCGTTGAAAAGTGCACCTACGCAGTGTGCAGATCTGTTATTGGATCTGATAAAAGGACAAAGCAACTTCACCCTCCTCTGCAGGAAGCACCGATAAAAAAATAGGTGATTTTTTTTCAGTGATAAAACTTTAGGTTAGCATTTTTTTACTCAAAAAATTCAACCAGCAAAGGTACATTTTTCTGTGCTTAACGTTGCTTTTACGCGGTCACGCAATCATCGTGCATAAATTGTATAAATCATGGAGCTAACTCGACATGTGAATGGCTCACATTACACTTACACTCGCTTGTTAAGGAGAAATATAAATTGCACGGGTTAACACACTCAAATGGCGTCCACAAAAATGTCAGCCTCCATCCAATGATGACACTCATCGTTTAATTCCCTTTCTGCTAATTCATTCTAAAAGGTCGCAAATCTTTATTTAGAAGAAAAACTACTTTTATCTCTCTTCCTCTAACAAACATCACAATTACTACTTTCATATTTTAAAGAGAACCTAAACCAAAAAAAAAAAACTTAAAATATTCTACGCAGTAAAAAACCGTGTAATTAGGTGTACAGTTGTCAGTGTGCAGTGTTAAGTCTTTTTTTTACACTTGCGCATAAAGCAGAACTTTAAAGATCAGTCTGCTTGTGCATCTAAAAAATGTGCCAGACGGAGACAATGCGAACTATCCATATTTCCGAGTAATCTGGAGTTCTGATTCAATCAGTGGATACACAATTAAAAATTAAAATCTCATTTTCCATAGCAAACGTTCGAAACATTGTAGAAAACAAAAGAAAAATAATTAATCTGTTCGTTTAATCCCGTAATAAATAATAATAATGGAAAAAGAAAAAATGTAATCAACAAAATCCCAGGAACCTCAAATTAAATGCGTGATTCAATATTTCATCAGATACGATTTCATCTTTTTTTTCTGCCATTCTTTATCACGAGTCCAAATGGCCTTCGCCAACAGCTTATTAGGTAGCGTTCGATCACACGCCTGACACATTTATTTCTCTTCGTCTTGACACGTCTAAATATTTCATCCTGACGTGACTTCCTTTGGCAATAAAAGAAAGAAAGAACGAAAATAACCCAAATATAGTAATAATAATAGTAGAAATAATAGAAATAGAGCGATAGAAAAATGTTTGAAAAAGTGAAAGTAAATTCCATTATTTACTATTATTGTTTTTCTTTTTTTTTCAAAAATTGATTGGATTGTCTATCACGTCGTTAATTAACTCATCCCCTAGCATCATCTTGGTGCCTAATTGGAAACATGTTTGCACAACAAGTTGGGTTCATTTTGAAATGATAGGAACGAAGCGACTGGATGGTTTTCAATTTGCTTCCCAATCAAATGTGTTGAACCACAACAGGAATGCTCATGGGCGCGCGTTCGAATGAATTTCAAACGCGTTTTCCGGCCCGAAAAGAGAAGTAGTTGCTCGTTTGTCACCTGACCACAGGCCACCACTATGTCATCAAAATGGAGCCATTCTTCCTTGTCGGCAACTGACACAAACGCCCCATGTTTTGCGGCGAATAAATCCTTCACTAAGCGACATGTGCGGTAAAAAAGAAAAATCATAATGTAGTATCAAATGAATTCTCCTGCTTATTCCTGCTGTGATAAAACCCTCTGCACGCTTTCTACATTCAATTCAATCAACATTTCAACCCATTCTGTACTCAAACAAACAAAAAAAGAAAATAAACTTCAAGCAACGCGAGAAACACAGAAAAAATGAAAGAAGAAAAGAAAAAAAGAAATAGTTATTGACATTTTTTTCACCACCGAAAAAGAGAAAAAAACTGTTGGCAGTCTCAGCTGAAAATCCAATAAAACAAACTAACTCCTGTTTTTCTGATTAATTAGCTATACCGTCGCAGTTAAATAATTCTACGATAGCGACTTTGTTTTGCGAGGACGAATTTAATGAAACTCACTTATCTCGACTTCATTTGTTCCCATGGCACGTGCATGTGCCGACATTTCAACAGGAAATAAAAAATGAGTCACAAGCACCCCATAACATGAGCTTTTCCGCATGACTTTACCCTCATCTTAAATTTAGTATGCAGAAAAGACGACTGGCGTGTTAGAAGTTGTATGAATTTCGGTTTCGATTTTGTTCCTCGTTTCTTTTTTTAATAATAAAGTGTTTTACAGTTCCGACAAAAATGCCTTTAAGTGACTTCTTTTGAAAGAACATAGAAGCAAACAACGGAGACATTTACCTTTAATTCAACTTGCGGTTGAAGCCCACGAGAAAACGCAATATAAACAGTCATCTGAAAGTTAAAAAAAAAGAAAAAAAAATAAATTAAAGTTATAACAATAAATAAATATTTTACATATTTCAGATTGAATCGTTACGGACAAATCAATCTAAGGTGAAATAAAATTTCTTTTCGTGACACGAGACGAAATAAGAAGCAACGTTAAGAAATGTTCACTCCCAAAAGGATTTATTATTGTAAATCGAATGCGAATCAAAAGGAAATGAGAGGCGTGAAAACTGAAAATGACGTCACTGAAACGGCTACCTGAGGGCAAATCAGATGTTGATGACGATAGAGATTCACGAGACATGTTTCATTTGTTATCGTTATCAATTAGCTGTTTGTAATTAATGTCGGATAAAGCGAGGCGAGCTAATTTTCTACGTGCAGTTAATTCCTAACTAAATTCCGCACTAGAGAAAATACTCATTTTATTATTGATTTGCGTACAACTCGCTATATGACATATGTACATTCTCCTCTCGTTCGATTGATTTAAATTCCTGTCACCACAAACCAAAGGGTGGCTGGCTGTCTTTGGGGACTAAATCCAACACTCAACTAACGAACTGCTTTGTCATCACTCACTATATGAAAAAGCAAAAAAAGTAAAAAAAATAAGAGAGAAAAAAAAAAGAAAAAGAAGAATGATTTCAATTGCGGTCGAGTTGCGAGGCGCAAAATGCAATGGATTTTATTTAACGCGGCGCATTTTGTGCGTGCAACGAACGACACAAAGCTTTTAATTGCGATCAATTCGACTTTTATACGCTGCAGCCATCTTTTAGGGGTTGCGGCTGAGATGTGAACGAGTCGCACCTGCGCTTGCATCGCGAGGCGCTGTTTGTGCACCCAAATGGCATTTGCTCGCCACCAGTTGGTCGGTGTAATTATCTGGCAGCAGACGAGCCGGATAAATCTCGGTGGAGAAGAGGAGAGGAGAGGAGAGGAGAGGATTGCATAGTTAGACAACGGTCCAAGTACCTCGTTTCACTAAAGCCCAAGTGCAACCTGGGATAACTGATTAATACCAACCACTTTAGCCGACATAAGGCTTATATCGACTCCGGCTGCAGGCGATTTCTTCGTGCGTCCAGTGCACTGCTCTACTCTATCGATTCCTAAAGTAAACAAAATCCAACCTACCATCAAATTCAATACAATCCTTATTTCAGGCCGCAAGACCTCGCGTTAATAAACATAATCCCCGAACACACAACAAACACAATCAAACAATTGCCTCGTCCGTTAAGCCATTGTCTAATTCGCGTTCACCGACCAATCAGCGTCTCATCTGGCACTGAAACGCGTCATGATTGAAAACATCTGGCACCAACTCAAGACAGAACAGAACAGAACAGAACAGAACGGAACGATGCACCCTCAATTCAATTGCAATCTACTGTCGACTCGAATAACTACAAGTTGGCAAAAACAAAACATGTCAAAATCAATTCAACACCTGCTGCTTAAAAATTCACCCTTATTTTCCCCCGCAAAATTCAATTCTCGCATGCGTCTGTTTATATCAAAATAAATATACATTTATTTCCACGCAAACCGTCTATTCCACGCGGATATCAATCCCCCAGGCAAGGCACGAGTTCCTGTTCCAGGTCTTGCATATACAGTACGCTGACGCTGAGGCTGAGGCTGAGGCTGAGCTGAGCTGAGTGCAGACATGTTTGCATAATAGAGCATCGCAGAGACGTTCTCCCGCCCAACTTATCACATACCTAATGAATAAACGCGTATTAGGCATCCATTTTCATTTTCTAAGCTCTGGGTATACCGAAACTGAAGCGGCGCCACGAGCTCAGAGCCTCAGAAGAAGGGCGAGAGATGGATGCAAGAGAGAGAGGAGAGTGGAGAGTGGTGGATGCGCTGAGGAAGTCATTCCGATCACGTCAGACAGACTCCGTCCCACCAAATCGACTGCGATCAACATCAAGTTCATTGAAAAAAGCATTCTACTTCCCTCTACCCGTCTCTCCATCGCCTTCCTTCAACTTATCCAGCCAAGAAGATCATTAGACGCATCGACCCCCGTGTATAGTAACATCAAAGGGGAGGGCAGGGTTTTCCTTTTGCGTTCAATGTTTACTAGCCTCAGCTGCCAGACGTGCGCTCAAAGATAAAGAAAATCCCACAAAAGCGTGATAATTCCCTCGGTTATTTTTGAAAAGATAAACATTTTTGAAAAATTGTTTCAACCTCAAATACCTTGAAAACTTTTCGATCGGATATAAATTTTTATAAAATTCTCTTTAAAAAAAGTCATGATTTGCTGGCTTGCTTTGTTTTATTTTATATATATATATATATATATATTTTTCTTTTCATTTTCGCCACAAAAATGTCGTCACAGCGAGAGTCTAATTGGATGAAGTCATCTCATATAAGAAGGGTGATGCTGAGACTTTTCTTGGCTTCAATTGTGAGCTCCTATCGGCTCCCGCAGCAATAAATTATCTCCGCCACCTCGGCAACTCAAATCAACCCGCGCACCTCCCCCTCACATCCTCTTTTCCCACCTTCTCTTTATAACAACCATCTTGCCGTCGAATAACAACAAACACATTTCCTTTTTACGAGGGCCACTTTTTTCCCGCTTCGCAGCTCAACAGCGATATAGGAAAATTAAAACATTCATCTAAAGTCGAACAACTCGAATAACTCGCAACTGTTCGGTGTGCACTCGAAACCTGATTAATATCCTAATAACATAATCCCCTCCGATTTTTATATTTATCAAGCTGTCATTTCAGATTTGTTGCATTTTTGATACTACAAGTAATAACTTCATTTCTCTTCTCAAAGTATTGTTTTCAGTTTGTGTTATGATTAGTTTTCCCGTGTGGGTTTAAGCCCGCTATAGGAAGGGAGTCGGGCAACTTTTCCCCTCCTTCTGCTTCTAATCTGCTGTAATGCCAATAATTACGTTGTGCAAAGCAACAGAGCGAGGATTTACAGCCTCCTACGACAAGAAACCCCTCTAAACGAGCAGCGCACATTTACGACACACGCTCCATCAAGAAATAAAAAAAATTAAAAAGAAAAAAGTAGAAAATATTTTTAAAAAATGTAAAGGGAAAAATAACCAAACAGCCGAAATGTGCGTATTTAAGAGCGAAAAATTTAACCAAACAGCTATTTAAAGCGCGTTCAACCGAATTTGATCAGTATAATAAGGACGTTGCCAATCATTGATAATTTCATCATTCCTCAGCAACCGTTGCTGAGTTCCTGATGGTTCGGATAGATAATAAATAAGAAATAGAAAAAAAATATGAAGTTGTTCTTGCAATTGAATACCCTTTTTCAACAGAGTTTTGCCAATCTTGAGTGTAATCAAGTCTATACAAGTAAATGTAGTTATAGATTATTTTTTTTTCCTTCACGAAAACACTTCTTCTGAACTTGCAATTACCCAAGAGAGTTGACAACTGTCATTTCCCAAAACAGCATAGCCATGAAAAAGTATCACGTGTCTCGTCCTAGGGGAATTGGCTTGAATTAGGCGAATCAATAAAACAAAAATTAGAGAAAAGAAATGCGCATCATCATTATCAGCCGTCGAACGAGAAAAATCGATCAACGTGCAGTTCTTATTAAAACCAACACCATCACATTCACATTCACACATTCCATTATCAAACTCGATAAAATGTCACTTGAATTTTTTAGAAGAAAAAAAAATTACCTTAGGGAATGTGGAATTGAAAAGAAAAAAATGCAGTTTGAATTCAAATTATCAATTGGAAAAGAAGAGTCGCATCTAATTGAACTATAACATACTAATTTTTTGAGAAGAAGAAAGAAAATGATTTCACGCCATCTCTTTTCATACCCACAAAAATTGTAATGGCGCATGCAGCATCATAAAGGGGGCCAATCAACACTGATTCATGATGTCGTTCAATCTTCAATTTCACTTTTGTTACAAATGGGAAACGTAAAAGAAAACATCAGAGTTCCATACAGTTCATGAATAAATTTCCGGCAGACAATTTTATTTATTTGGATAAATAATTCCATTTTTAGCATTAGTAAATCGAAACAAATGTATAAAGTTGTCTTAACGAGCTCATCCGTGAGGTGTGTTAAACACAAAGCACATTTGTTACATTTAAAATGCAGATTTTTTTTTAAAAAAAGAAAAATATTCTCTTGAGAAATTGTTTTCTATCTGAGTTTGTTGAAATAAAACAAAAACCTGAAAAATTACGCACCCACAAAAACCACATAAAACTCGTTTCCCGTGTGTTTCTATATTCGAATGTTTGCATAAAATATTAAGTTCTTGGGAAGAAAAAATCTATTCAGAAACAATTTCGCACAACTTTATTCTGTGAAGCACCAGCAAGAGACAAGAGAAGAAGAAAAATTCCAGTAGCGTATAATGCCAAGTCGAAACCATTGAGCACAAATTGCTTATATCAATTTAAAATTCACAACTTTTAAAATTCAACTCGTTCGTGTCGCGTCCACATTACTAGTCAAGTGATAAATAAAATGAAGAATGAACCTGAAGTAGATTTCGTTTATCTTTGCTCCCCACGTGCATCGAGAACAAGCGACGCAAGACTTTCTTGCAGTGGCCTTTGCCACTTGTGCTGCCCCCTCCGGTCGCCATATGGGAATATGGCAAAAAGAGCCAAAGGAAGTCTCATAGTTAATAGTGGAGTGTCTGAAAAGAAGATTTCCTGACATTGTCGTGGGATTCAAAAAGGGCAACCAATCAAGAGAAACAATGGAGAGGGTCACGAGTAAAGTGAATGAAGAAGGGGGTGAAAATATACACGACCACTTCCTTATTCATAACTCAGAGCATCGAGCGAATAACACAAGTGTCAAGACTCCAGCCGCGTTTGACTTGGCTCCCTTGTATTTAGTAGAGGGCGCCCTACAAACACCACGAGCAGCCAACGCCAACAAAAATCAATACAAATTACCTCGCACACAACTGCAAGCGGCAACACCCACATCCACCCACTGGGCAACGCCTTCTCGTGGAAAGATTTCCTACAGCCAAACAACATCGAAATAACTTATTATCAAAAGATAAATAAAAACACAAATGGAATACCTACTTGCCTTCTGGAATTTAATTAAATTAAATAAATAAAGAGAAAAAAAAGAAGAAATAAAAAATAAGAAATACTTGGGCCAAATTCGTGTTTTAAAGTTATATTTTATTGTTTTTACTTGAAGAAAAAATTAAATCGAAAAAAAAATTGCTATTGTAAATCAACTTAATGAAAAGTCTGCGTCAAATAAAAAAATAGTTTGCAGGTAAATAAATATTCGTGTTTTCTTAAATCGATAGACCCACCACTGTTACTAGAAGTACTACACACCTCCAGCTTAAATAAACAGAAAAATATGAGAATGTTTCTAAACATTTTTTTTTTTTTTAAATAAATAAAGTAAAATAAATAAATAAACAAAACATGAATATTGATTATATATAAAATAGAACAGAAAAGAATCGACTCTCATTTGTAGTAATTAATTTGCACATGAAATTTGCACATGAAATTTTAACATTTTTTTTTATCGTTTTCATTTCTTTAAATTATACTGGAGCAGGGATCAATGTGCATATCAAATTTTTCTCAAGTGAGGATTTAGAGTTTAAACTGCACATCATTTCCGCGAAGAAACCGCAGAAAATATGAAAAGCCTCCAAAATTATTCAGAATTTAAAAATAAAAAAAATAATAAATAATAACATATACATTAGAAAAGTAAACGACAAAGCTGTGCAAATTAAAGGTTGTTATTCATTTAAAATGCTGTAACACATCTGTCGTAAAATGTGCCCATTTTTCCCCCCGTAACTTTACTAATTTAAGATTTCAATGTAGTAACCGCCAAATATAATTCAGCAGTTTGAATGTGATCGCATTCATGTCCTATTGCATGTTCGACAAATTTCGCATTATTCATTAACTATACTACTGTATATATACGCTAACTTTTGAAATGGATGACGAAAAGTAGTGTTTTCGAATTAATATTCAAACGGGGATTGCAAGCGCAATATTTAACCAACATGAAGTATACTTAATTTCGTTTTCAACTCCAAGACCAGCTGTAATGCATCACTTCAAATAAATTCCACTCCAATCCCTATACAATACTCACAAGCCCTTGCGGAATAAATATTGGTTGCTTCGCCACTGGCTTATTAAGGTCAAAACCAAAGGAGTGTCAACGTTCGGATTAATGAGCATTTAAGCCTTCGGATTAGTTCACATCCTGCTCATGACAACTACAAAGAAATTTTAAAATTTTATCAACCTAAAAATTCTAAAAATGAAACTGTTGACAGCATCCGATAACGATTTTCCGAGTATTAGTGTCAAGATAATAAAAATTACGTCATATTTTATACATTTAGCAAAATATTCGATTCAACTTGCGACTTTAATTTGGAGAATTATTTAGAAATGAATGGAATGTTGAATGAATGTTTATTGCAGAGTAAACAATCCAATAACAGTAAAATAAAAAGATGACCGTGAGGATGAAGAGGGGACAAGAGGGCAGACGAGCATAATTGAGGGTAAAAGAACACTATAACAAAACGTGATTAATACCAAAGTCATTATTCTCAGTGACTTTAATGAACTTGGATTACTGAATGCGTCATGTGTTAGCAATTTGTTCCTCCTTATCTTTAATGTATCACAAGGACTGCTGTATCAAGATGTCATTATTGACAAAAGCAAGAAACACCGCCCAGTCCAAGTCGCTCATTTCGAAGACTTTATACAGCGGTACACTCGAAACGTCAATTTAATAAATCAAACCTTTATCAGATTATCTTTTATACAAAACATGTGAACTAAATTTCCTATATTTCTCCCACCATCAAGCCATCAAGCTGACTGTTGCAAATTAACAATTGTATCAGATCGAATTTTTATTCAGTCGAAATTCGTAACTGATGATATTATTAATTATTGCATTTTTGTCATGGCCAGCGTCATGTCGGTACAAGACATCAAATTTTGGCCGAAACTCATGCGTACGGGAAAATGACATGAGAAATAAAACAATTTTTTTCGTTTTTTCACATAAAATTAATTACTACGTCATGCAAGACCACGTACTCATTGGGCCTATAATATGATATAATAAAAAAATCTACACAATATAAATAGACTTACATGAAAAAGGTACGGTAAAAATTTTATCGAACACGTTTCTGTACATACGGGCTTTCACTATTGAATTTACGCATTATTATACACATTCAACAGGAAACTAATGCTTAGTTCCCACTTGGCAGAAACTCAGACAGAAAATTTTCTGCTGTGCAGAAAAGTATGTTTTTCTGTCGTTGGTTCGAACCAGTGGACTGAAAAGTGGGCAAAAAAAGTGCCAGAAAA
>JH431584.1:136940-168405 GCA_000239455.1 Strigamia maritima
TTTCTACTGCAGAAAATTTTGAGTGTAGAAGCAGCAGTGTTTATAAATTGCCTTTCTTAGCTGGCATCCATTTTTAAATTCTACTTTTCTGCATTTTTTTGCTCACTTTTCAGTCCACATACTTTCCTGCACTCAAAATTTCCTGCAGCAGAAAATTTTCTGCCAGAGTTTCTGCCAAGTGGGAACTAAGCATCAAGGATGCGAAAAAACTATATACGTATGTATATAACTAAAGTGTAACAGTACACTGAAACCACAGATTATCAATAATTTTCCAGAAAAAAAGTGAAATGTCGTTTTCATTTTCACTGAATTATTACCAAAAATTACCAAACCTAGCATAAAGTGATGAAATAGATGAGTTTCAATTATTACAGACGCTTATTCATCAATTTTAACCTTCATTACATTTATTATATTTATTTTTCATCACAAAAAAATATACAAAATGACGTTCCCTTTAGTCATTGAACAGATTTTGTGAAGAGCATTAACGATTATATGACAGATTCCGATCTTTGCTTCGTGCCGCTGGAAGTCTAAAGAAAATCTTGTCGGTTTCGACATTTGTCGCAGGAATCTGAATATCAAGTGGAAAGGAAATTTAAAAAAGAAAAAAGCGGAAAAGTCTAAAAGATAGATAAAACACTGTAGACAACCGGAGGAGAAGAAGAAGACGACGACGACGAAAAAGAAGAAGAAGAAGAAGAGAAGAAGACGCGCTCTCTACAGCAACAGCTGCTTGTAATGCAATTTTATTACATCTTTTGAGCAATTGCTTCAGCAGAAGACATTTTCACTTTAATGACTCTATTAACGATTGAAATCGTTTCCCATTCGGGGTCTGAAATGTTCTACTGCCTTCTATTTTGCCGGATATCGTATAGATTTTTAAGAGGCTCCAGCCATGTTGTTCCTTTTTCCTCCGTCTTTTATGAAGAGAGAGAGGAAAAAAAGAATTTCTTCGGGTCCCGTCACATAAAAAGGAAGTCAAAAGCGCTAATCGATTCCAATTTAATCTCTAAGTGGCTCATGGAAAGCAAGAGGAGGGACAGATAATAAGCCTTTGTCATTTTTGAAAACTAAAATGTCAAGCTGCACCAGCAGAAGAGAAGGAAATGTATATATATAGCGGAATAAAGCACTAAAATGGCGGCAGAAATGAACAGCCTACAGAGTCCTTCCTGTTTACCAAAACTCGAAACGAGACATTTTTCAACCATTCTAACATTGGCAAACTGCACAACTACTTACTAACAGCTACTAATCAAAGCCATTTTTATTTTTATTTGTCTAATTTTTTTCCTTTCGTCTTTCTCCGAGTAAAGAGTTTTCAGCTAAGTGCCCCATTCACCATTGAAACTTGAGATACTTCAACAGTCGTCCATTAAGCACCTATAAACCCTTTCCAGTATATGATAAAATAAAAAAATTGGGGCGAACTGCGCGAACAGGAAGAAGATCGGCGTGACGTGAGAAAAGTAATTGTGGTCAAAACGAGGTTCATTGACCTACACGACGAGGACGAGGTGTCTAATCTTCTCTGCAGAAAGAAAAATAAAAAGTAGAAACAAAACCCCAGGAAGGGGTCTCCATCTGGTGACAAGTGTAAGCAACCTGCATCACGTTTCTAATTGTATGTGAATAATTAAAAGAACAAATCAGAGCGCCTCCACTGGGGATTTGTTCACTGAAAATGAAAAATATCCCTCTATATGGCTGCACTGTGACCGAACACAATCCTCTTGTTCGCTCGTCATGTTTGGCCAACAATTCTTAAATAAACACATTTTAAAATATCCCCTTCTTCCTTCTTCCTTGTACACACACACACACATTCATCTTCTTCCTTTCCCTCCCTTTTTTAACTTTCCGTCTTTAACCGCCCACTACAAAAAAAAAAAACACAAAAAAAAACAAAGAAAAAAAATGTTTGCTAAAGGACATTTGTCGACTTTGTTTTGTCTTTACTCTTTTCCCCATCGAACACAAATAGACATTCGCTTTTGTTTCGAGACATAATACTTCTTGAGTTTTTGAAACGTGAGAAAATAAAATGATCACATCGGTGAAAAATGCTGCGAACCATGGCAACAGTGTGCAAACGAGAAGACAAGTTGCCAGATAATCTGATGCAAAGTAAAAAGCTTAAGAGCAGATTGTTATCATATGGTAGTTGTGCGCACTTCTCCCTTCATTCACCTTTCTAATCAATAGCTGCAGCAAACAATTGCACCTGCCTCGTTTCTCAATTTACTTTCATCTAAAAAATTACTCGCAACTTAGCCTCATATTGAAATCGAGGCTAGCCGACGAATTCAGCCGAGCCGCGTTAGCCGCAGAATGCAATCCAATTACATTTACACTCTCCGGTCTCCCTCCACCTCGGCGTCCCCACTAACTCTTTCACCTTTCTTTCATTATCGTCACGTCAAATCCTAGACCAGTTAATTTTCCTAGCTGACCTAATTCCATAAAATACTTACTAAACTCTTATCTCGTTACGCTTCTATCAAACCCAACTTGAATTACGGCCTTCACGTGTCAATCACGTGACGCAAACACATAAAATCAAAATTGTTCCAAAGTCCTTCATGATTTCAACTATTTTCCGAGTGACTCATTCGAAAATAGATGGAGCGTCGAGTGTTTTACAAAATAAAATAAAAAATAAAAAATAAAAAATATTTCGACAAGTAGAGCAAGTTGAAATTCAAGTTTTTTCCTTCTTTCCTTTCGTTGCATTCAAATCAATTGAAGGTCCTAACAACCCCAGTCCAACCCTCTTTTATCCCTCTTCATTCCACGCCAGTAATGATGAGCCCCCTAGGACCCTTCACAAGTCTAGCAACTGCCCCTTACTGCAGGGGGCGGTGGAAAATTGCACCCCCACGGGCTCCAAACAGCTGTGTGCCATGAATTCGCAACCAAATTCTAATTACCAGTAAATTAAGGTACCGATTCAAATGGATGGAAACGACAACTGCCATAAGGTGGGACAAGTCGAGGGTCACTGAACTTGTTGCATTTTCATCGACTTAAATTATTGTGCAAACGAAAAGCAGAAGAAAAAGTTAAAGAGGTTAAAGAAGAACTGAGAAAAGAGAAGGAAAAAAAATATGTAAAGAGGAGATAACCGAGTGAGCTTTTCAAATTGAGGATATCAAATAGAAATTTTATTCCGCAAATGACGTCAATATTAGCCTTAACGAGCTCCCCTTCACCGCCAATGGACCCGTTCTACATTAAGTGGATCCCACACCAAGAAGTAGCCCGCGAGGTGCAACCAGAAACGCTATAAACACAGTCTCGATAAAGGCGAGGAAAGCGAGCGAGGGGGAGAAAAACAGAAATAACTGTCGATGAATCCAACTCGCGCTCCGATCAAGCGGATGAAACTTGATGGAACGTCAAGCGTCAGCCTCAGCCAGGTGGGCAACACCCTCGCCCGAGGCATGCAAACCACGCCCAAAACACACAGCTGCCGTAATGCCAACTTTTATGTGAAAAGTGAGGATAAACAAGAGAGGAAACACGAGCGGTCATCCAGGAGCGGCGGCGGAGGGGTGGCGAACCGATGGAGGGTATAGGGGCCAGTGAAGAACAGCTGCGGATTTTGCTTACCTTGGCCTTGGGGCACGAAACGCACGTCGAACGAAAGGAAGCTCACATGAGCAGATGGCAATGTTGGCTTTGTCCTCGTTATCCAAGCTCGGATCGTAATCGGATTAAGATATCCACAGCTAAGGACTGACTCGACGACACCAAATACAAAGAACGGCCGGCCCAATGCCGCGTTCGTCCGTCTCGTGCTGGCCGCAACAACGACTGACGGGGATTCGGTTCCGTGTGTGGCGCTGCGAGGCTACAGAGACGCACTCTGGCGGCAGCCGAGGAAACTCAAAAGAGCTCGCTTTATGGAACTAAGCGCATATACACCTGACCACAACGGTCCGCATGTACAAACATAATGATGGGCACGCAGAAGCGATTAGTGGTCGCTTTATAATTTTAATAATTTAAAAATAAAATTAAATTAGTTTTGTAAAAAAACAAAAAAAACAAGTGACGTTGCATTAATTGCTTTTCCTCCCTCTCTCTAGGATATCTTCTTGAGTTAAGATGTTGGCTAACAGCCAGCGTCGGCTAAAAGAGATGGAAATGTGACACGCAGCCTTCATTTGATTAATATTATTAATCGGTAGTGAAAGTATACATAAAAGATGTTGTGGCCATTGGCATATGAAGTGTGATCTCATTTCGTCATTAGCATTTGCCTTAAGGAACTGCATAGTAAAATCAATCAGCATCTCGTTTACGTACCCTTTGACTCCTGGCTGGGGAGCAATTAGGCTTATGGCAATGCATGGAAATTGTTCACGCACCCCCTTCTTAACATGATCTCCATTTGCGAGTATATCAGAATATTTAGTGACCCCGAAATAACATTGGATATGGCGGAGCGAAGGGAAATTGAGATTTTTTTGTTATAAAGGGGATGAAAATAAAAGAGACGTATATAGAGTGGATTTGTATAAAGAGCCACTGAAGCTCGTGGTAAGAATGCGGTCACGTTGTGGTCTATGCATATTTAATACGAAAGAAAAAAAAGAAAATCTTCTTTGCCATTCAGGTTTATCTCGGGAGTTGGGAGTTGGTAAATTGAAATGCAGAAGCAGGTAAAGTCAAATTGATCTGAATAGCCAAAACGAAGAAAAACGTTGGGCAATTAAAAATTGAATGAAAAAGAAACTACTCGGTCGGCGACCATTAGGATTATCTCTTGTACGATTGGAAATGTCATTTGAAAAAGTCAAACAAGAAGTCGAAACGATGTGGAAGAGATAAACGAAGCCCGGTTTGCGTTTTTCAGCCTACATTCCCACTCCGATGCGAGCAGTATAATTTAAGTTCTGTGAAACGTAAATAGAATTGGAGTTTAGTCGAATCACAAAACTAATTTGTTCCTTACTCATTAACGCAATTCGACTCAACTGTCATTTCGCTTTAAATCTGCCATCAAAAACCAATCCCTTTTTTATTTCTATTTTTTACAATCACTTTACTGTCAAAGAAAATGAAAATAAAAATGAAATAAAATGGTCGATATCTTCCCTAGAATCGAGTACAAACCGGAAAACCATCAACTTGACCTTATCAAAGCAAAATTTCCTTAAGAAAAAAAAATATAAAAAAAAAAAAAAATACGTGGTCACGAAGAACTAATAACATCAAATGACGAATGTAAAAAAAAGGGGGTCGAAAGTTTTCCGGCTGAAGTCAGTTACGATCTTTGAAAAAAAAATCCTTTCGACGATAAGGAGTTGGCTCAGTTTGGTGCAAATGGGGCTCAATTCTAGTCTCAAGTCCAAATAAAACACAATTTGGCCTACGAGACAAGCACCAGCGCCCTCTGCCGATTGATCTGAGACGCAGGGCGGACGCCAAGTGAACGCAGGGTGAGGAGTCCGCATTCGCCGTCATCTTTGATGACCAGCCAAGTGCCTCGTCCATGTTATTCGGGAGCACCTCGTTTAGACGAAATCGAAGACGCGAGCACAAACGTCGAGGAAAATACCACCGACAAGTTAAATGAATGTAATTCAAGCCGACATCTGCAATGGAAAATGGAGGAAAACATTCCACGTTAGAAAAGTTTAAATCGTAAAAGAAAAATACTGCCGTATCGCTGTAACGGGGGTCGGATGCAAGGAAGTGATGATAGGGATTCCAGGAAAATGGCGGCGCTCAAATGACCATCCAAGACAGAGGGCGATGCGAGGCGATGCCATAAAAAATTGGGGCTTATTCCAGTCAAAGAAGGAAGGGAAGGGGGAAGGGAAGGGAATGAAGAATATGGCTGAGGACCAGCAACGCGTAATTACTCTTTTCTATATAACACTTTTCAGCGCATCTATCACGAAAATCGATTTGCATATACGAGTTCTAAATTTAAAAATTATATTAAAAAAAAAGTTAATCCGGGCAGAATGGTCGAGGAAGATAAGACCATTATGAAATAAATTGGCATCATTCACATAATAAGGAAAATAGCCACGTCGTGTTGCCCATCATTTCCGCACGCGGCTGTCAATTTCCGAAATCCAAGTTTTAAAGGATGGGGAAGGGAACGTTGCAAATTTTTATTGAAATTAGAATACTCCAACCCACTTTACTGACGGCCAATTTGCCAATTACCTGCAATCCAATTTATTTGCCACTCACTTCCCAAGCCTCAACACTTCGTTTTTTCTTCATCAAATTCAAAACCACTCGTTTTGTACGGAGACGGGGACATGAAGGGAAAAAAAACGTTTGCAAAATATGGGGTCAAAGGGAATTGATGGCTTCCCAGGGCAAGTCGCGTCGTCAGTTCGACTAACACTTTCCCTTACACCGACATCTGGATTTCTTCCAACATCCCATGGGGACGGATATCGGATGGTCCACCAACTTTGGCCGGAAGCGAAGCATCACCCAAGTGACCGGAAATTCAATTGAGGCGCAGGAGTCAGTCGCATATAGCAATCAAGTAAAACGTTTGAGAAATGCGATAAAAGAGCCAGGGGTCACTTGATTTGCCTCATTAAACCACGATAGATTGAATGACTGGCGGATCACGACCGATGACCCACATCTTTATCCAATGGGGGAACGTGAAAAATAGAAAAAAAAAAAGAAAGAAAAGAAAAATAAGGAAAAAAAAAGTTATTCAAGATATGAGAAAAGTTTGAAATTGCATCAATTTCTCAGTTGGTAATAAACCAACGATTAATTAGTGGGATGCAAAATTGAACCCATTAATATTTCGCTTCACTTTTAATGAGGGTTTCTGCAAATAGACACACATCTCAAACCTGCAAGCACCAATTAATGGCACGGCGTTTCGGTCATATTACCAACTTTTCAATGGCCGGAAATCAATATAAAAATGATGTAACAAATCGTTTTAAAGTCCATTTTTATATATTCATAATAACTTCAACGTGAGAAACACGAGGTGAAAGGTGCGAAATGCACCAGTTCGCAGGTCATTCGATTTGCAGAACCAAAATCACCTTGTTCAGGCTTCATTCATGTGCATCAATTACTGGTTAAAGGGATTAAACGCTAGCAATTTTACACTTCTTTGGCCAATACGTGCATTCAAAAAGTTTCGGCTGTTTTTGAACAACGCGCGTGCTAATCCTCCTGTATACGTTGTTTGTTTATTTTTCTCCATTTCATTCTGGCAATTATTTGAAAAATCAACTCAAAGTCAATACTGTGTGTATTCGAAACATTTTCGCGTTTCTTGCGATAATTGAGTTTATCTTCGATCCGGAACAAAAAACTCTTCAAAAATTTAGCTCACACACACCTGGCATACCAATTGCTGCGACTGTACATCAGCTTTAATTGTATTTGTACTTTAAAAAAAACAACAATGTAATGTCTTTTGTTGTTATTGATACTGCCGTATTATTATTATTCTTATTATGAAACATATCAATTATTTAATCGTTGAAAATTTAATTTCCGAATCAGTTTAAGAATATTATTTTACTTGGAAAAATGTAATAATTAGATTTGTTCATTCGAGACGAGTAATATGTTGCAATTCCTAACAAGTTTAGTCTATTGCATTTTAGTTTGCTTTACTTTCAAGAATGTTACGTAATGTGATATTATTTACACTTACGTGTTTTTGCTGCTCTTTACAATCCATAAAAAATAAAGCACAAAGCAAACCACGAATGAAGAAACGTTTCTAATGGTTGCTGCAGCTATTGTAAAACAAAGTAACCATAAAACAAAACAAAAACTTTTAAAACATCTTTTGAATGCAGCTATTGATTGGTAGCAGTAAGGGTGTGGCCATAATGGCACTTCTAAGTATCTAAAACTCCATCACGAGGGTTTTGGCCGAGCATCTTACATTTCGATTGCAGTTATTTTGGCAAGGTATTATTCTCAAACATTTTATGCGCGGCCATTACCGATTTCTCCCAACAGATTAATTGACACAACCTACATTTTTTGGCAGCCATTTCTTACCAACAAAAAAAATATTAATTTTAATTAAACGTCTTGCAATGAAATTGATCAAAAAAGACGAAAGGAGAATTTAAAAAGAAATAAAAAGAGAAAAGAAAAAAAAGAAAGCAAACACGAACATCATTTTGGTTGATTTTTCTTTTTACTCTTTTTCAATATAAAATTTAAGCAAAAAAAAAAAATTGATTACAGTTGCACATCTAGTAGCAACTGGTGTTGTTCAATATCATGAATTTTAAACAAACTACAGCTGCTGTACGTGCCACATTAAAAAAAAAATATCTTTTTTATTTATTTATTTTGTATTTTTAATCATAGCAAAGCAAAGGCGAGTTCTTAATGGACCTCTCCCTACCGAAATGTAATTTAATTTCTACATTTGCAACGCATTAAAAACAAGAGAAAACGCGGACATGAGTCCATTACTGGATCTCCCTTTGTCGTAATTAATTGTTCATCAACAAATTACTTTTTAAATAAAAATATAAAAAAATAAAGGAAACTCGTTTCTATTAATGCAGTACACGACAAACGCGTGACGATTTCGATAATTTTCATCAACGAACGACTGAAGACAAATAATACATGAACTGGTTAAAAATTCTGTATACGATAACACCTTTTATCGAGTCAAATTGGAGCGATTCTACTTCCCGCCTTCATTACTGAATCGTACTGATGTCGTTATGTTGATTTAATTCATTAGATTCGAGTGCGCCTTGTAGATATTTAATGCATGTTGCGTTTCTCCTTAAAAACCAAATGAAATGAAACATCCTCCAAAGCAGAATGTTAGAAAAATATCATATTGACGCGGCGGAAACGTTGGACGTACATTTTTCTCAGCCTAACTCGCAAGCCACGCAGGGAAGCTGATTTTTTCTTCCAAAAAGCCCCATTATGGTCAGGCAGTCATTTTCATTTACCAAGAAAAGTGATGTTCAAAACCAACTAGGAATGAGCAATGGATCTGTTTTACAGCCCATGTGCTAAGGGAAACGCCATCAAAGAGCAGAAACGCAATTGGCTGGGGATTTGAGGTGTCGCAAATCCCCAAATGGAATAAAAAGAGCATAGTGAAGAGAAAGAAAGGAAAAAAATCTGAAAAATAAAAAAATAAAACTCAGCTGATGATAGAAAAGAAAAGAGGTATAGGGGAGATGAGTGGCACCCTTACTCTCTAATGAGCGGCCCCTCGTGAAACCAAACTGCCATTAGGAGGCAATAGAAAATGCCAAGCTCATGTCCATGTGACCGGATTGATGCCATAAAAACCAGTGGGGCGGAAGTCGTGCGCATGCTCCAATCTCAAATAAGACAATTGAAAAAAGAAGAAAAAAAAAAAAAAATTTGAACAAAAACACAAAATGAGAAGATGATGCATTAATTGGCACAAAAATTAAATCAAAATTCATTTTCCAGCCTTAATGGGTCGATAATTGTGTTTATACCACGTGACATGTATGGCGTGTGATCTACAACTGCGCATGCTCGAGTACGGGCGAATTAACAAATATTAGTGGAAAAATTTTTGAGTGAAATAAAAATTATCCAATTATAAGTTCGTTACAAGGAGGTGATTGCAATCAAACCAAGATGAAGAACGCAAACTAATTATATACAAGAAAATTAATTGCAAATATTATTAGTCATGTTCTAATCAAATTAGTTAATTATAGTTGTTGATTGACAAAAGGCTTCCTATATACCGAGGGATCGGCCACTTGTTTATCCAGCCTTAATTTAAGTAAATCATTTCTACCTGTTAAACTAATTAAATATTCATCTTCTTTTTTTTTAAATTGGAATTAATCGACTAATCCAATTACTAAAAGTCGATAATTCTCAACTGTCCCTTTATCACCACCTGCGCACCTGCTCAATCGGTTAATTACCAGGGGGTGGACGAACCTCCCAAGAGCCAACCCTATAGTTTGATTCGCCATTAATTGCCCGCTATCAGCATGCCACTCATTAGAACGACTGTCGGAAACGTCGCACGCATTTTGAGGCAGAAAAGCCGACGTGTCGGATGGGTGGAACCTCTTTTTCCCACTAAAGCTACCGACGACTGCACGCGAGTTCGATAATTTTCATCAACTCGTGTCCACTACTCCATTGACAGTCGACATCAAAGCTAGTTTTGCCGCTGCTCTTTTGTTCCCCTCCATGACATGCGAACATGATGAGTTAATCGAAATAAATCCCCGCCCTAACACGAACCATATTTGTTGACCGGAAATGAGTTTCAGTCCTCGATTAAAAGAGATCTTGAATGCAATGCGACCAAACGATAGACGGTGCATGCGAAGAGAGAGTTTCTCCATTTCCTATTAAGCTACTGTTTCATTTACAGATAAACATTGGAATGCAAGTGTCGTAAATTTTGACTTTTACTACTTTGGCATGTTGAATCCAGTTTTGGATCTCTTCCAATTACCGAAATTACCCCCCCAGTAATCGTGTGATTTAATGTAATCAGTGTCATTTTTCACGAGTGCTATGCAGATTATCGACAATTTAGAGTCACGAAAATTCTTTACGCTGAATAAATCGTTAATAAGCCACTCCATACATTTAAAATAAAAAAAAATTATAAACAAAACATGATAAACAGTTCCCAAGATGGCTGAATAATCATAAATAAAAGCTTTTGATTGACATTCGTCATTTGTTGATTTTTGTATGTTTTCATTAAGTCCGAAAATTCCAACTAATCCATTTGCAGTTCAATGTTCAGCAAACAAACGATCCAATGTTTATCTGTTTTGACATAATCACATCGTTCAAATTGTTGACATAGTCAATCATTTGCTCAAATCCTTTTATTTCAATACCAGGAGCAAAATTCTATAAATTTCGCTTGTTCCATTCTAAACATCTAAATAAAATTAAAGCAATTTCACTCATTGATTCGGAACACATAATGAACGATAATTTCTTCTTTGTCCCCTTCTTCTTTCCTTTCCTTTCCATCAGCCCACACACAGTCAGTTATCCACAGACGCTCAGGCAGCGTAAATAATTGAAACTGATGCATGATAGAGGACACACATGACGTGACTTGATCAACAAACCGTGTCCTCGTATTGATTTCGTAATCAATAAATTTACTCCCTGCTTGTCAATCACTATTCAATCAATTCAAAAACAAAATTCGCACATCATTTTAGAGACTAGAATTTATTATTTTTTTGTTTATATATCTGTGTAAGGTGATGTGAAGCATGTGGTTGCTACGGTAACATCATCTTCCTGATATTTCGACCACCGGAAACAGTGCATCGGAAATCTCGAGTGGGTGATTACAGTGCGAGAAGTTGGCGTGACTTTTCGACTGTGAAAAACCGTGTCGAGCAACGAACAACGCAAAATATGGAGGAGAAACTTAAAAAAGTAAGAGAAATAATATAAGTGAAAGGAAAGACAGTGTAGGAGATTCGATCGATTCATTTCACTACAACACGCCCATTCAAGTCCATCCTAATAATAATGCAATGACACAACGTTCAAAAAGCAGAAACGTTTATGTTGGAGTTGTATTTTAAAACTGTTAGCCAAGTCGTATTGGATTTGAAATCTATTTTTAGCACAGTGTATTGCACAAATCATTTAAATAAAATGTAAAAACTTTTTTTCGTCCTCTTGACCTTTAAGATTCCAATCATTGCCAGACCAAAAAATGGTAATACGAAAGAAAAAAAATGGAATGTATTTTTGTATGCATTTTTTTCTAAGTGTGAAAAACAATCAAATTCCATCTTCAAAGTGAAACACAAAATTCTAAAGCTGAATGACTTGGCCCAAAGCCCATAGAGTATTAAAAAAAAATGAAGAAGAAAGAAAAAAAGCAAAAACTCAGCTCAGCTACTTTTTCAGTTTTTTTTAAGAAAAAAAAAATTAGGATATAAAAACATCACTAGCCAATCCTCAACGTGATAAATGCACAATTAAACTCATTGTTATCTAACGTTTATCAAAAGAAAAACGCGTAAAACCATTTAAAACAAATAATCAATGGTGAAATTTTTAAATAATTTTTTGCTTTATCCTTAAGCAAAGTTCTTTTCAGACCACAATCAGCGGCTTCGGTGAAAAATATTGACATAAGTCTTGGCAGTTGCCTTAGCAACCGAAGATGGAACAGAACAAGAGAGAAACGAGTCCATATGGGAAACGGTTCCTGCAACAAGGTCCAATCACCAATGCGTCTGGTTTAATGATGTACCTCATTCTTTGTGACGTCATTTTTCATTAATCATTTACAGCCCACAAAACCGCAATTATTCATGCGCAGTGCATAAACGGTGGTGCAAAAATCGATAAAATATGTCATTTCCTAATTTAACTAACACATTTTGCCGACCGATTGCATTTCGATTTTATCCAATCGCCGATTGGTCGACTTGCCTCTAAACAAATCTATTTTGCTGGCCTCTAAGCTTTTTCTTTTCTTTTCATTTACCAACCAGGTGTCCGAATTCCCACCCATGTGCATCCTTTCATTATCCACAGGCGGCGGCGAGCACACGTGGTATTTCTTGCGAAAAGCTTCTTATCGAAAAAGCCAAACACTATACGGTAAGACACACATCCAAATAAAAGAAAAAAAAAAACTAAAAATGAATCAAAACCGACGATTTTGAGAATATATAATAATAAAAAAAAAATCAAAGAAAATTAATGAAGTAAAGGAGACACACACCCACAAACACACCCCCCCAAAGAGGAAAATGTGGAGAGCGCGAAAGAGAGACAGAGAGAAAACAAAAGTGAATGGGATGCAAGGCAGTGAAGCCATTTCGAAAGGCGGAGCTTCTTAGAGCGGGTCTCTAATTTTGTCTCCGTCGCATCCGAGAAAGGAAAAGAAAAGTATAGAAGGGGATCAGAGATGTGTGGAAGGATGAAGCTGCACGTTTCTTCTCTCTTGCCGAGTAGTGGCTGTAGCTGCGGGTGAAATACGACTCCTTTTAAGGTCCAAAAGAAGTCTTCTTCTCACATTTCTCCCTTACTATGGTCGATATGAAGAAAGGCAACAAAATAAAAAAATAATGAACATTATTTATATAATTTTTTAAAATAAAAATAATTTACACTCAACATCAAATTAGCCCTTTTTAAGCATTAGAAGGAACTGGGATTATTTATGTCATTAATCGAATTTAAATTTTATATTGTCATATTTTTTTCTTCTGGTTCGTTTCTTTCGTTCGTTCGATTCCAAATTTGAGACGATGAAATTGCATCTTTTTATTATTAATCTCCTTTTTTAATCTCGCGTTGTAATCTCAGCGATTAAAAAGAAATAAGTGATGGAAAAAAAAACGTGTGTCATTTCTTTACACTATTCAGAGAGAGAAAAAAGAAGATGCCAACGCTCGTGGAAACTCGGTTGCCACAGCAACGGGTCATCTCGAGCTTTTGCCGATATACACCCGTGTCACAGTTGCGATGACAGCACCCACACAAAATATCTACCAAATTAAAACGCAAGTCGCTTCGAAGGGAGAACGCTGTTGACACGACTCTCTCACAACCCAAATTCCCTCGGAATATTCTGGGCCCAGCACTCACACACACACACTAAGGTAGGAAATATTCAAGAAACATAATGAAATTCAGCTGTTAATAAAAACGCCATCCTTGCTATGAAGAATGATCATCTAAATTGCAAATAAACGTTTTCTTGAGGCAAAAACCTCAGCAGAACTCTAATATATAAATATTAAATCATACATTATTTGCCCAAAAAAGATATATTAATACCAATTTCAAATCTTCTATTAAATTTTAAAAATATACATACACGCGAGCATACATTTTAAATTGAAAGTATAAAAATTAAATTAATAAAAATTTTTTTTGGTTTGTTTTCAACATATCAATTGAGCAAAATTTAATGAAACGACATCAAAATTGGTTCAGCTTTCGCAATTGGTATCTTCAGTCCCCCATTACGATGGCAAAGTGCTTTGCTTCAATAACGGGGAAGATAAAGCCAATGGGAAAAAAGAAAAAAAGGGAGAAAAGTAGTAAGACAGCAATCTGAGTATAAAGTGAAGCAAGCCAAAGCAAATATTGATCCAGTGGCTCCTTAATCCGCGAGACGTTAGTAAACCAACTGTCATACAAGTGGCGACATCCATTGCTCAAACCTAGAACCTATAGGGGTATTCACGCTTTTAACTTGGAAAACTGCTCCGTTTTTCATTTAAAGTAAATCTCAAATCTATCGGACACATAAAACAAAACAATTGTTCAATTTTTTTTACCTTTTTAGTCTTGATTTCCGAGGAACCCGCCGAGAGACTACTGCGTGGTATGAATTTCAGCATCTGGAAATGAAATTTAATACTTTTATTTTGAGGTATTCGTGAAAAAAAGCAAGCATCACACTTTCACATGTACAGTACTAACATTGGAGAATGTCTGAGAGCAAAGTTCATCGAATGCAACTGTCTTTTGTGACTTTTTTAAAAAAAAGAAAAGTAGTGAAACAGAGACGACGACAAGGGGAATTTAGAGATGTTGGAATGGATTCGGTGAAAAATGCACTTTCTATGCTGCTCTAAAGCCAGAGGGAATCCCCGAACGACCAGCGAAACCTAGCAAAACAACTGACATCAAGACGTCAGTCAAAACAATGGATAAAAAAATGAATACGTTGATAAAGAAAAAAATATAATAAATATAAACGATATATATGAAATATTAATTCATGGTTTGATTTCATGCGTACATTATTGAGTAATAATAAACATGTCAAAAATTCGCCCATTTTTTTTCTTCCATTTTTTTGAACAATTCATTTGGCATCTGTTATTCGAGGGAATTCTAAATTGAAATAATAAATTTTATTTTATAAACAGCCTGCCCAACTGAGACTGTATCCTGCTCATGACAAACGAGGAAAAGCCAAGCAAACGAACCATTTATAAAACTCCACTACACGCACAAGAGGTTTTTATCAATTGCAGTATAAATGCGTGCAACTAAAGAGGGAAACAGAATAAGTAAATAAATAAATTAAACTCAATGTGCAGTTGTATGCTCGTTTCGTGATAAGTAACACAAAAGTCAGTCGAAATTCGATTAGAAATCGATTTACTTGGACTTTTCTCGCAATCAGATGCGACATTAAGGTGCGAAGCGAGCATTAATCGAATTTCCACCCGATTTAATCTATACCGATATTTCCTCTGGAATTAAAGTTGAAATGACATTTCACACGTTATCTTCCACTTTTTCCTAGCAGCCTGCTGAAAAGTGGAGAAGAATTTATTTCAAGTCACGCCGATCAATTTTAGAAATCAAACTACTTTTCATCAACATGGCTCCTAGCAACAGTGCTTAGCAACAAGTTTGATGGCTAGAGATTTCAGGTGTTAAAAATCTAAAAGGTCAAAACTCCCAACTCGCAATCGACCATTTTCACATTGGAACAACTATATTGATCAATTAATAAAGCAACCTAATTATTTTTTATTACTAAAAACTTTATGACTTTTTTAACCCCCCCCCCCAAAAAAAATATAAACCCAAACAAGATTGCAATCTTAAAGCTCAGCGATCAAAACGAAGAAAGATTTGTTCGTTCTCGTTTTTCATTAGACAAAAAAACAAAAACTGAATCGGTTCGGCGATATATTAGAGAAAAAAGAGAAAAACAATGAAAAATCACCAGGCTCACATGCCAAGAAGCAATTTCCAAAAGTAAAAAAAAAAAAAAAAAAGTCATCCACATTCAACCTCCCTTTCCTGGTCCATTTAATCGCCCATTCCTTATAAATACTTTCATCCCTTCTCTTTTTTTTCGCCTGTGTTTTAGAAACGAGTATAGCTTACGGCTTTACGAGGAAACGGAAGAAATTGCACCTGATATCACTAAAGGAAGAGAGAGAGAGAGACGAAGAATATGTGATCTTAATTCCCCTCTTTTCGTTTATTCCACTCCCTCTCGACTTCTTTATTCAACCAACCATTTCGAGTCATCCAGGATGCTGGTCACGTTGCCATAGCATCGACTGGCTATCTCAAACCTTCCTCCATCCGTCCACTTCCCCTCATTCCCCCTCAAACTTCGATAAAGTCCCCGTCTCCCTCCCTCCATCACGTGACCAGTGCCTAAAATCCCACGCGCCAATCACTTTGGAACGAATGACAGTTTCTATCGGCTGCGACCATCTTCCAAATCCAGAACGAAAAAAAATGCATGATAATCTCATTTTTAAAAACCGTGTTTGCTTACACACACACACACACAATAATAACACATTCCCATTCAGCCCAACAAAGCTCAACTTGGCTGAATTAGCCACACGTGAGATCGTTTATTAAAGCTGTTGCTGTTCCCTATACTTACAGTATACTATCGATCCGAGACAAAACGGGAAATAAAAATAAATATATATATATATATATATATATATAATAATAAAAAAAAATGTCTTAGTGTGTATATATTCGTAAAGAAAGCCATACGTTTGTCTTTCGTGAGACTAGCGAGACGAGTGCAGTGGTCTGTAGATGACACGACCGATCTTTCTCTCTTTCCACACCATTAGACCAATCGCATTTCAAACACTATTTCGCTTTCGCCTAACCCTCGACTGAACGACATGGTCGTCGTCGTCGTCGGCCCACGTTACAATTTCGAATTAAGTGCGCAAAACGAATACAGTAGTACGATTTCTTTCCAAAATGGAAATGCGTAGCTCGTCAGCACTAAACTTTAGTGAGTCCATTTTGAAGCTTAAATTGTTTTAGAAGAAAGTCAATAGGAAGGGCACAAGTAGAGACAGCTCGTCTTGGTCACTTAGAGGTAAAAGGGAGGTGAGTGAACCTCCCGACTGACCAAGCGCACACTGACGAGGGACGAGGTCAGCGAGCAACTGCCACGCCTGCTGCCGGCTTAGCATAAAAATTCAATTTTGCTCCGAGCAGGACCTGTCGAGGTGTCCCGTGGGATGCGACGCTAGGATTATTCTTTATTAAAACTGACGCCTCACGTTATGGCCAAGTGGGGAGTGCGTCAATTAGCAGTCACTCACTGAAAATCGAGTCAAAAGTGTGAGGATGTCATTTGTCATTTCTTATCTCTTGCAGTTAACAAAAAAAAAATATTTAAAAAAAATAAAGTTTCTCGATATGGTGTACCTACTTAATCATGTTGATGACTTTCTCGGTAAAAGTTTCAACAATCATAATTTATAGAATATTATTATTATTATTATTATTTTGCTCACCTGCTGTTTCAAATATATTATTCTTAGCCAAACTTTTTTTTCTTTTTTGAAAAAAAAAATGTTAAAAAAATAAATAAATTGACTTTGCGCCCTCAGCTGAATACAAAAACACAACACCCAAACTCTTCGCTGATTCAACAACTCCAATGGATTAAATTCAAAGAAACTTTCGCTTCAACAAAACCTACAAGAAAAGTGAATCTACTGTGAAGAACGGAAACTTTAAATTTTAAAACCAAGATTCCTAAAATATTTATATAATAATTCTAATTAAAATTAATAATTAATTCATTTAAAAAAATCTATGACCAAATCACTTAAAAATGTATTTTGTTGTGGGCAAGGGACGTTGCGGGCAAATAAATTTCGCATCAAAAGTGCGTAAAAGATGAACACAAACGAGCGTTCTAGGAATTGCAAATTCAACACGGCAAACATTTCGCTATTGCAGTTCTAATAATTTATAGCTGCAGAAAACCCTCTCAAGAAAAGAGGAGGTGCGCCCAGCATCTGAATTTGTGCGTAAATGCAGTCATCCTTCTGGCGCAAATTCCTCGCCCCTCATCTGCACTCAACCACTTGTCTTGCAATTTTCCTCTTCGAAATGTTGCTGCAATGAATGTGTTTAATTTCACAGTGCATTGCGAGCACAAGGAGTGAAGAGGAAAAAGCAGAGAGGAGAAGAGAGGTGATGTGCAGAAGAGCCGAACAATTTTCCCACCTTTAAATTACATTTTCCGACTTGCGACGTGTAATTTGTGGTCAAAATTGATTTCAGATTCCATAAATCAAAAATAATGCCTTTCATCACTTCGCCTGCGCCAAAAACCAAACACAAAGTCACTACACCAGAAATTAGCAAATGCGATTTCTGTTTCATTACCCACATGTAATTGATAAAAACATAAATTATACTAAAAAAAACAAGTTTAATTGAGTGAAATAATGTCACTTTGGGCGTGTTAAATAACATGTTTTTGTTTTTTTTCTTTTTTTTTCTTTTATTCTTACTACAGCATAAAAAAGAATGTGTGTAAAGGGATTTGTGTTCAATGTGCAGTGGTAAAGATGCGACCAACTTAATTAAACAGCCGTGTAAAACATGAAAACCCCTCCCTCCCTTTTCCAACCAGCAAAAAGAGGAAAGGCCAAAAGAATGGCGATGGCAAACTACAGCCATCTTGATCTCGTGCAGTCGATTCGTGTAGTTTCATCAACCAAATGGCAACAACAACATAAATAACACAAGACAATCCAAATTGCTCAACTAAAAAAAAATAATTCCATTAAAAAAATTGACTTATGATTGACAAATTTAGTTAAAACACGCATATAAAAATTAAATTGTAAAGACACCTAAGGATCTGCACTTACTGTAAAAAAAATATGGTTTAAGTTGATCAACATCTAACTCGAAAAGTTCCAAAATAAAAGCATAATCCATTGTTAAATTTATAAACCTGCGTTTCTATTTCAACCAAAGACATTTTTATGCGTTAACCCAAGAGTGTTAGTCGTAAATATTTTTTTCAACTTTTGAGAGTTCCCTTTAAATTTTAAAGCTCTCCTGTTCCTTTTTCTTAGTCCAAAAACGAGTTCAATTCAAAGTCTCGAGGGAATTCCATTATCTACGTGTAGTTTTGCATGAAGGTAAAAGCTTCTTCTTGATTTTGTGACTAAGAAGAGTGGCCGTGAGTACAAAAGAGCAGTCGCCATGCATTTCAAAGAAGTTGAACACTGCTCTGGAGATTATCCTTTACTCAGTTTTCAACATTCCCACCGCGTCATGTGATTACGACCACATAAAACAGACAAAAAGGGTATATCATTGTGACCCGCGCAGAATAAAATTGATTTCGAAACAAACTTCTTACTACATGCGTAACTATATTGGATTTCGACCGACTCGTGGACCTTAAACCCAAAAATTATAATAAAAAAAATTTAGTTAAAAAGCCTTCGCAATAAATTAGCAACTACCTTTAACGGCTAAAAATTCAATTACCTATTGTAACTTTTAACAATGCCACGCACACATCACTTCCCATTAACGTTAACCAACCAATTACGAGTTTGGCTTAAAAATAAACTAAAAAATATCTCTTAAGAAATTTCTAATTATATAAAACTTAAAAAAAAAATTTTTCCAGTTTTTAAATATTTAAAAATATTACCTAATAGGAAGATGGTGTATATGGGGTTGGATGTAATTCACAAAGAGAAACCGGGACAAAATGTCAAATGGAATAATTATTATAAAATAACAAGAGGTTGGAAGTTAAAATTAAAAAATAATAAAAATAAATGAAATCATGCCTGGTCTGGTACATATATAAACACCAGAGTTAAAAATTTAAACAGACATTAAACGATTAGTCAACTAAATGACCATTTCAAGTTGTAAGCCTTAATAATAAATGCCAAATTCAAAAGTCACGTGTTACAAGTTAATTGTTTGTAAAAATGTAAAGTACGACCTTTAATTACGAAAGAAATGTTTTTACCATAAAAAATTTAGATTTTTTTTTTTTTTTTTTTTTTAAATTTTATGTTTTTAATTTACCGATATCAGTTGATAGTGCACTTTCCCTCGATCTAATTTTTAATGCAAATTCGGAGTGTAGTTGAAAGCAAATATTTATTCAAAAGGAACAATAGAGATTTCGTAATTTCATTTTTGTTCCTTAGACAAACAAGTCGTCAATTATGGTTTCAGATATTAATACATCAAAAACGTTATTATCTTCTTTGTACAAGAACTAATACCCGAACTCCAATAAATTAAATTATGGCAACTCAAAACTAAATTAAACAAAATTTTAAAAATTACCAAAGGCAACTTGAAACCATTAAACTTCAAACAAAACCCAAAAAAAAAAAAACAAAATTTTCAAGCGCAGGTATCGATAAAAATAAAAAAAAAAAACTAACAAGAAAAAAAAACCCTGAATGACATAACAGAATTTCCAAACATGAATAATAAACAAAGTCATGCTGAAGAGCGTTGTCCGTGGCAGCAAAAACAATAAAAAAAAAGAAAAAAGATATAAAAAGCAAAAACGGCCAAACCGAGATGGATGCAAGTACACCAGCCAGCTTTTGTTTGGGGGTCCCTTATGCTGTTTGTGTCTCTCCTGGGGACCCGGGTTGGCAAGTGGGGTGTGAAGTGTGGGTGCCAGGAGCCCCGTACAACTACATAACGAGCAACAAGAAAAGCTAAGGACGATAAGCCTCGCTGAATGAGAAATATGTTGCACGTGAGATAACTATCTGCAACCCTCAGGATTTCTCCTCAAATGACACTTTATTCCCGAAAGGTACGCAAGGTTTGTTTTTATCAATATTTCCCCCTTCCAAATTATTCATTATGTATACTCATACCGTACCCAGTGCCTTATAGCTCACAAACTTCTTGCATTTAATTGCTGCGAACCAATTTTAATCGAATTTCGAGAAAAATTGATTTAACTCACGAGTTGAGAAACACCACAGGTCGCCAGAGGCTCGAAAACTTGATATGTAATTGAATTAGGCTGAAAGGGAGTGAATGTAAAATCAAATGAGAGATGGGGAGAAATTTCGCTAATAATTTAAGAGTGTAAATTTTAAATTAAATGCTTACGCGAATATTTTTTCTCGCTGTATTTGTTAAAAATTAACGAGAAGTGTGACCGGAATTGAAATAAAAAGAATTTTTCTCGACATTTCGCCATTTTCTCGGGCGAATCAGTTAAACACAAGTTAATTCCATGCCTGAAATGAACGAGTTTAGTTATCGCGCGTTTCTCACCTTCCAAATTGAAAGGTCAGCTGTTCTTCCTCACGCAAACAAATTAGTGAAGGCCAGCATCCCTTTTAAATTTCCCTTTCGGCCCAGTCGCTTTTCAACCCTTCTAGCAATGCGATTGCTCTTCTTTCATCCTTCTAAACTCAACTCGTGATTTGTGAGCAGCCGTTTCCGTTTCCTGTGGTAACTGCGCGTGTCGCTCGGTCGATGAAACGCGTAAGCAAGCGGCAAAGTGGAGAACAAGTCAAGTTGGCCAACTCAAATTCAATTCCATTCGCAATTCCGCTTTGCAGCACGAATCTAAAGTAAATAAAAAAAGTATATTTCATTTTTTTATCATTTATTATCCATTGGATAATTTTTTATTTTTTTTTTAAATGAAAAGTCGAAAATATTTTTGCATTGATTATCTAATGGGAGAGAGTTTGCAATATCAGTGTCACTAAAGTGCTGCTTCATTTTAATATCGCAACATCTTTCATGTTTGCATAAATTTAACTCATGAGCAAAGTTGGAAAGCGACAAATGGGAATATGTTTTGCCATGTCAGCAAACTCGTACTCGGATAAATAAATATTCAAAAAAATCAAATGGAAGCAATAAAACGTCCAAATTACCTGCATATCGCAAATATTGCAGACTTAAAAATTGTAATGTACTCGAACTTTTTTAATACCTCGTAAAGTCCGAAAAAAGTTTTTATTTTATTAACACCTACTTAATTAAAGGTAGAAAATCTCTAAAATTTTGGAAGAATACGACACGAGTATAGATTTTGTGAAATTATAATAAACGGTGTTGCCATTGGCGAATATTTAAAATTTATTGCCAGATGCATCAATCCCCCTGTAAGAAAACATATTCAAAATAAATTAGTTGTTCAAGATGAGAGTATAAAATCCCGGGAGGGATGAATTGATGAGCCACAACAAAAGTCGAGCTAATTGAAGCCAATTGCAAGGGTTTAAAGCGTTGCCTTAGCCTATATACCGTTGTTCGGTGAGAGTCATTCATCATCGACGGCACTCGAGGCGCCGTTATCGGCCGAGGATGCGGCGGGAATTCGTGTTGGGTCGCCTCCGAATAAATCACGCTCGTGACTTTCTCTTACGCGATTACGAGAAGCGATCAGGCAGCGAAAAGAGAGCGACAAAAATTTATGGGCGTCAGCGTGTCAGCGGACAAAAGTGAGGGGTACCGCTAAGGCACCAACAAACGCCCACAAACATGAAAGATGCGCTTCAATAGAAAAGACACCGTTAATGTGATTAAAGCGATGTCACTTCTCCAGTTATTAGCGCCGCAATACATCACTCACTTGACAACTCTCTGCAATCGATACATATTGCTTCGTTTCTCTTTTATTTACCTTTCTCTGTCAAAATTGCACGACGGAAATTGCCACTGTTCCCTTGCGTTTGACTTTTACTTCCTTATCCGAGCTTCATCCGCCTGTCTTATGTGCACATGAGACGCACATAATTCCCTTGTCCGTTTTTTTTCATTTTCTCTTATACAACGAACAATAAAAAATCTAAAACATAAAATAAAAAATGAATATATATTTATATAGTATAGCAACTTTTATCATTTTAAATTTTTTCCGCCACTGCCGGTGCTAGATCCTTTTTAGCAAGTGCGCAGAGGAAATGAACAAAGAAAGTCGATAGACAGAGAGAAAGCGTGACCTCATCTTTTGCCTTGTCTGACAATTTACACGAGTGGATATCACGAAAACTTTGCTGAACAAGCATGATTTATAGTAGCGAGAATTCTTGAGCAGGAATTAAATAAGCTGCAAATTCATTACACATATAAAGATGAGGGCTGCTTAATTTGGTTTGGTTTGTTTGCATCAACTGTCGCCATACGGTATAAAATGAGCTTAATCACTAACCTTGACATCTATCAAAAATAATGGAGCATGTGCGTAAATCAAAAGTGTATCGTTGTCATATACTGTAGAGTTTAAATTATTGCGATTTAAATGACCGAAACTATCGAACACGGGCGTGACAACAAGCTCGGATCTCGGATGGAGCCTATAAATTATTGGTTATATGTTTAAAATCGACGAATCTTTGTTGATTGAACCGGCCGAACTAGGTTTATTTTTAGACACGTTGGTGATTATATAAATTATGCATTCTGGTGGCGAAAGGCAACATTAAAATTCAAACGATGGATTATAATTTCACATCTGTTTTTCAATAAATTATAATGCAAATGTTGAGATTAAAATCCAAAACAAACAAAATCCATACTGAATAGACAAAGTATATTTTATTCAATAGTAAAATATCTATAAAACTCAAACATCACAAAGTAAAAATGTCTTTTTTCACTTGTTATCGAACCATTTACCAATTATTTGTCAATAATAAATATCTTTTCAACTTCCAGCTTCGACTTTTCATTCGAAATTTTATATAAAGAATAGTTTTACAATTTCTTCTAAAAAGTTTAACAGTAAAAACTTTTTTGGGCAAAAGTATTCAATAGTTTAAAATGAAGGCGTTTGATAAATAAAGAAATAAAGATAGAGAAAAAACTGCGAACAAAAAAGCGTCGTGTGAGTGGATCTACCAACAAGTTAGCTGCCAAGCCAACTTAATCACTTGTGTCAACAACGGACGTAATGAGATGTTCAGGTGTCGGCCGCCGATTGCGTTTATGATGGCGGCTCTAAACACAAGAAGCAAAAACAAAATGAAACAAGAAAAAAATTCTAAAAAAAAAAAAATTAAATGAAAAATAGAAAGATAAAAAGAAAGGCGACACCTCAGCCTACCACGGATTTATCGCCATCGCCCACCTGCTGCCTCTCGTGGGCCCAAGGTTTAATTAAAGAGCACGAGACACGACACAAATTATGAATATAAAAATAAAAAGATTAGACAAGAAAATAATTTTAAAAAAGTCATATATATATATATATAGATATATAAAATTTAAATTAATAACAGGAGCAATGGAATATGCACGTAATCGCATTTAGAAAACAAAAGAGGAAATGAAATGGCGCTTTTCGGGATTGTTTGAGCAAATTATTGCAAATCCGTTTAATGAGTGCATAAATCATGATATAGAAAAGAAAGAAAGTAGCATAAAACAAAATCTTGCAGCGGGATCCCAAGAGGCAACACTGGCAAAGATATACTTAGAACTCGACTCACTCATTCACTCGCTTGGCAACGGATTAGGATCAGCATCTCGTCGGCGTTGCATGTGTAATGAGGGCCACAGAGGGCACTAATGGCTCTCTCAACCAAGGAAGACTAATTTATTTTTTTCTTACGCAAATGTGTAGACCTAGGGACACAAGACTCGGTCGAGGCAGATTCGATTAATGGCCCGAGGGGGAAATAGACCAGCATGATGGAACTCGGTGTAATTAAGCCTAATTATAAAGATAATGTTGAGAGGAATTTTTTTTTCCTTCTCCACTCTTTCTTTTCCTTTTCAACTGGAGTTTCGAAGAGGGTTAGGACTGATAACAAATCACTGACAAATTTGCTTACAGAAGAATCTAATCAAACTGCTCGATCTAATGAGAAAAGGAACTCCAGCCTTCTTAATCTCTCGCAGAAGGGTCAGTGTATCATCATCAAGTCTTCAAACACTTAAAAAAATATACAGTAAATAAAAAAATAACAAATGACAAATAATAATGACAAAATTGTGCTCGTTTCTATGTATTTATAAATTTCTTCGGACTTGATGAGCTAATGACCCGAAATTAGCATCACACACGGTCACTTATCAGTACGATGACAGGAAAGAACCCTAAAAAAAATGTCACATGCGTTTACTTGTTGAGAATTGAGACTGACAGACTAATTCAATTAGCAAAAATGGCGGGATTTAAAAGACACCATCTTCTTTAAAATTATTAGCGGGCGTTAAACGTGTAATGGCACCCACTGAAAAGCACTTTGCTATTTAACAGCAACTTTAATCTAAGCTTCATCATTTTTGCATGTTTCACACACTGAAATGCGTACCCTGCAGGTGCAATTGCACCAACAGCAGCATCCGCATATCAATGACACCTAACACCAGGCTGTAATAATAAATGCAAATGTTACGTCAGCGACAAATTTATCTCGCTCTGCAAATCCACTGCGGGTTTGTTGAGTTGCCATCATCTTTAAATCCTATAGCAATGCGAGAGAGAGAGAGCATAGCGAATTCTAGGCCTTTTGTAAATGCTCTGGCAATTTGCAAACTTGCAATTGAAGTTTGTTTCGCTTTGGTGGTCCGATTAATTTAATGTCGGCCAAGTTGCAAGTCAAAATCCATTCTGCTTTTGCTTATTTACGATAGCAAACCGGAGGGATTGCTCAACGTTTTACGGCATGCAGCACTTGAAGGATGTTCCTTGTCACGGACCACGGCCGAGTTAGGAATAAATTCACTAAATGACTATACTTAAGATGGTCAAAAAAAGAAACATTACACGGTTGAAAGAAAAACACCTACTTTATTTTTTCTTTTATATATATTTTTTATACTTGATACAAAAGGAGTATCTATCCCTTATTAGTTAGCGAAGAAGAAGAAAACAAAAAGATCATTTCCCACGAACTTATAATAATTAACTCTAAAAGCCCTCTACTATACAAATAAAAAATCACGTTCGATTAAAGAAATGAACAAATATAAAATTGTATATGAAAAAATTCGAAAATGCAAATGGTTTACATCATTTTCTTCAAGTAGGTTAATTCGTCATCCTACATAATTGGATCAGATAGAAAACTGACATTGATAATAAATTTTATTTCATTTGTAAGATTTGCAAGATGAAATTTTGTCTATGATTGAATTAATATAATTGTAAATTGTACATATATAAGTTGGGATTATATTTTATGCCAAACCAAGTCAAAGGAGAAAGAAAAATGCTAATTAATATAGTAGGATGAGAATAAATTTCACTTTTTTTTCTGACAAAAAAAAACACCTTTAATCCATTTTTGTTTTAAATGCCATGGATGAAGGAAAAAACAGAGAAAAAAAACTATTTCCGCAAATCTAAAACAAAAACCTAATAAAAACAAGAAAATTGTAAATAAATACCAACAAAATTGTATTTATTAATTTTAAATTTAATCTTACCGATCCATCGGATGCACTTGCTCCCACTTTATCACCTCTTGAATTCCAACATACTTCAAAAATACCACCTGTTCCCTTGTAACTATGGACCAAATTTCCAGTCTGAAAAAAAAAAATAAAGAGAAATAATCAAAATACATATATTTAAATTCTATTTTTTATTATTAAATTTAATTAAAGCGAAACTATAAAAAAAAAAACCTTAACATATGTGCAAACTCATTCTCATTGGCTGAAACTTAAGTGGAGCCCACAAAAGAAATTTAAGCAGCAAAATTCACGCAATATGTATTCAGCTGATCACGAGAACATAATTATCAGCATGTGGGAACAAAAAGAACCCTCCATCACCCAACCAACCACACACACACACAAGAGTGAAGAGTGAGGGGGCTGAGAGAAGGGAGGAGAAACGAGAGAAGAAGAAAAATCATTATCCCAAATGGAGAACGAGAGCAGGATGAGAGCTAGAGGGAGGGTGAGAGTAGGGCCTTTTTCCTGACCCCAATTCTCTCTCTCTCTTCCTTTGCTTCGAAAATGGATGAAGAGAGAGACCCTTGATGGACTGGTAGCGTTAATTGAAGCAAGGCTGTCTATTAAACACCAGGGACTACACTAGCAAAGTGGTGCTGACACCAGAACGTTCGCTGCATTCTCTTCCTTCCTCCTTCCTCCTTCCTCTCCTTGGCTTTCTACAAGCCAAAACAAGTCCTAATAAATTTCAATTACTATCAAATCCGCCGCTCGTACCAAGGTCGACACCCCTGTTTTTACTCGACAAATCCCCGGCCCGACACCACACGTGCTGCTGCGAGATTACACTCAATTTAGGCCAGCAAATAGCAACCTTAAAGGGGTTCACAGACATCTTGCTCATTACCGACCGAGAACAAGAAAAGAAGAGAGATGGGTCAAAAGGTCCATCCCAATATCGTGACCTCTGTTTCATCTGGCCACCACCAGATGGCATGAAACCTCACGATAAAGCTTCTTTACCATTGATCAATGGTTAAAAAAAAGTGTCACTATTTTCTTATCGCATTGTACATCCTTTAATACACTCGTTTTTTTTGTCCCACCTTTTTTGGGCCGGAGAGAGAGACGCAGAAGAGGGTGCTGGTGGGGTATTATTTGTCGAAGCACCAAGTGAGTGAAATGGTAAATGACAGGTCGCATCTGAGTTGCAATCAACAAGAAAAACCCATTTCCTCCTTAAATACAAAACCTTGTTTGACTTTCCTATACTGTCAACTCACTTTTCTTATCAATGCTGAATACACAAGAAGCGAATAAGGTCTAATTTTAAAGTCTAATAATAGTAAATTACAAAAAAAAATTAATTTTACAAAAAAAAATTCAAAATTCAAAAACTACGAGTTCAATGGTTTTCAAATTCATCTTGAAATGCTTGAGATTAAAGGAGAATATATGTTTATTTAGGTATCAACATGGGACAGCCTCCTTTACAACTTGTTCCATTCATTTTATATTTTGTCCACTTGACTAAAACTTGTTAACTCCCATTTCCCACATGCAATAAACACAGTCACAGATTAAGCCGGTCACCGGTCGACTATTAAAGGCCTTTCAACGGCTGGTTTTGTGGTCAAAACGAGAGCAAAGTTAATCGGATAGACAAAAGTGACTCTTGAATACAATTAATCCCAATGAATCCCACGAGACATCTGCACACAAGAGAAAAGAAACAAGACAGAAACTCGCTCACAAAGAAGAGAGAGACTTTTAATGACGAAGGATTCGTGGCAAGAAATAAAAAGAGGGGTAAAGTTTGAGAGAACAGTTCACGGCCCACTGAGCAACGTATGTCTGCAAGAAGAGACGACGTTCCCATGGAGATAAGCTGCCGCCTTTGCCATCATACACACATCTAAAAAAAAAAGAAGAAGATTTTCTAAAGAGATAAATTTGCCTCAAACTCAATAAAACTTAACCACGTGCCAGCTGCCATTGTGATAGCAAAAAGAAAAGAAAACCAAGCCGCCTTAATCCCATTCGCTTACCCCACTGCTTGTTTAGTCCCAACCTGATCGATAAATGGCTGCTCGAGCTCGTCCATCTCGCATTCCCCTCTTTTTTGACCTCGGCACTTTTTCTTTTTTTTTTAATGCAACGCACAAACAAATTATGATTGAATCATACGGTGTTTGACAAGTCCCGACTATACTAAATTAGAATTAAATACCACTTTGCGGCTACCGCGACCTCGAGCACATTCATCTCTTACACTTTCACAATTCCGATTTCCGACGTGTAATTTTCGTTGCTTAGAAAAATAAAATAATTCAAAATTGTAGAAAACTATTTAATAGAAAAGCCCATAACCCCCTGCAGGGTCGAGTAACTAATTCTAACACCATCTGCATGGCATGGCCCTCATTACCAACAAAAACACCGCCCTTAATTGGACTTCTCTGCGGGATACGGGAGGTTGATTGGTCCTAAATGGCTCAGTTGTACGTTGAAAACAGAAAGAAAGAAAGAAAGAAAAAAAACGCGTCCTTTTATTTTGGATCAACAACTTGAAATTAAAACCCTGACTGAAGTATAAGCGAGCCGATGTTTTCCTCAGTCGTGGCACGTGCAGAGAAGCTAAATGAGAGAAGCGCGGATTCCTAATTAAGAGTCCTGAGTAATTACTCGCAACCCCCCATGTCATAATTGCGGAAATAGGGCGGAGGCTGCTGCTGTGCAACCGGAGTCAATTTGTCGTCAACGACCCCTCTCTCTCTCTCGACAGGTGACACCATATGTGCATCCCAAACATATACATCAGGCTATTGGTTCGTTCATATATTCGATTCAACCACACCCAAAACAATTTCTGGGGTTGTTAATAATTACAATGTAAATAAATGGGGAAAAAAAATTATTATAAGTGTAAGAGAAAAATTGGAAAAAACTAAGTAAGATCTCCCTGTAGAATTGGCCTCACTGCCCAAATCTCGAGTGAGTTGATTCGTTAGTGCAAGAGGGCAGTGCACTCGCAATCAAGCCTGCGAGGGAGTTGGCAAGAGGTGGTGTGTCACGCAATTAATAAAGCTGTCTTCCTTGATTAGTGATCAGTTTAGAACTTGGTTTCAAACCAAGCGAAAGGGTTAACTTTATACGTTTACCCATTTCACACATGCATTTTTCTATTAAACTATTCATTTTCTGCTTCGTTATCATCGAACCAAATATTTTAATAATTTTTTTATTTATAAATTTTAATTTAAAAAAAATTAAATAATTTTATAGCTTTTACGCTTTTATCAAAAAAAAAAAAAAAATTAATTAATTGAAAACGAAATGCTTAAGTGAGATGCAGAAGATGAAGCATCCTTTCAACTTTGAATATGGCATAAAAATAAAAATAAATTTAAAATTAAAGAGAAAAAAAAATTATTGCTGACTTGTTCGCATTCCAAAGATGCCGAGTTAACAAAAGCAAAAGCAATCACAGTTGACGCTGCAATTTGCATTCCCCCACTTGAAGCAGTGAGAGATCGGAATGCGACCACCAAAACTAAAGAAAAGAAGAGAGAAGAAAAAAAAAAGAAAAAAAAAGTGTGCACTAAGAACAACAACAGAATCATTTCCTTCCAAAATCAATACAAAGCAGGCTCAGAAATGGAAGAGGGTGCTGGTGGAGGCCATATTGAATCCATTGTAGCAGTAAAAGAGGGGTCGATTCGAAGCAAACCAAATACACCATCATTTAAAGCGATTGTAACAAATTCCAAATCACAAAGTCCAATACGGAGCTTTCAAACTCGGTTGCGGAGTAAAGACACCAGACACAATGGAAAGAGGATGAACGACAACTTTTATCAGCATCAGCTCAGCACCGAAGAATTGAACATTGGGTGCACGAGGCTCTATAGCCATTTGTCCATTGCTCACAATGACAAGCACAAAGGTTCAAAGGCCGGACACAGCGTACCTTGCAAAGAGGAGAGAGAAGCCATCAGATAAGAAAGTGCGAGAGACATGGAACAAACATGGCCATTATAAACAAGACGACCTGATAAACACCTAAGTAGTGGACGCGTTAATTGGGGTAAAGGGGTTAGCTATGAAGGTGCGATGACACTTTTAATGATAAGATAGAAACTATTAAGGTATTATGAGTACTTGGCATAATTTCAAGAAGAAAAGTGGAAAGGAAAGGAACAGCTGTCTCGAAGATGAAGACGCTTTGCTTGGCTGAAGGAATTGATGAGTGCATTTGATACGTGCTCTAAGCACCGATTATTTTCAACTGCCAACTATACGACGTCAAAGATTTACGAGGAAAAAGTGCAATTTGCAATTTTAAAAATGCTGGTATAATTAAAAAAGAAATTTAAATCAATCTTGTAAATTAAAGATGATGTGATATCAACTAAACGTTAATTTCAGCTGAAAAAATAACTTTATATTTCATTCAGTTATTTGTTGTTGATAAAAAAAAATAGATTTTATATTTGCTAACCATTAATAAAATTCTCCCCGATTGAAATAAATATAAGTAAAAAAAAAAATTGAGGGGACCAATTTCATAAAGTCGTCTCTATCTGCTCCTTATATAACCCCATTATTTTATTTCCATTTTAAAAAAAAAAAAATATATATAAGAAATAATAAAGAAAGGAAAGGAAGAAAGGAAAAAAGACTAATATTGTAGAAATGAAATTTGAAGATACATTTAAAGTGTCATCGCCGCTCAATTTAACCGGAAAACGAGGTTTCGGTAAGAGAAAAACGAGTCACGATCACAAACGTTTTCAAAAAAATGCGAAAGAAATGTTTTTTTTTAAAAAAAATCATTCGCTGTGTAAATCAGATTCCATAAGGTGTGAATAACATACACCTTTGCTACTGAATGGGTTTGAAGATGTTTTGCAATAAAATTTACCCTGCGACGCTTTTCTAATGTGCACTAACAATAAATAAGAAACAAAAAAAGTTGAAGCCATTAGTGGACAAGATGTAATGCGAAAAGTGAATCTACATGAGAATTAACTTATATTTCCACACGAAAACAAACAAAAGACTAAACATTTTAACTTATTCAAAAGAAAATTATATACAAATATGTAAAATTTTTTGTTTTATTAATTAGTTTGCATAGGAAGTATGGAAATCCCTTGGTCGATACGAATTAAAGCGAATTAACTCAAACAATTTCCATCATTTGTATGAATAAAAATATAAAAATAAAAGAAGAAAAAAAATACATGTTTGATATCATTTTGAATAAATTTATATTTTTCTAAAAATTATATATATATAT